>JAHWFP010220624.1:0-21159 GCA_023313725.1 Lithobius niger | reverse complement strand
CCGACCCAACTTTCCAGCTAAATAGCAGCGTCCACTTACACCGTTTGGTCAGTAACCCCCTCAACCGCCTCCCCCCTACCTCATTCGCTCTGTCCACTGTCCCGGCCATCTTTAATTCTAGTTTTCCCAGGACGGTTGGGGCGTTCATTACAGCAGGTTCTTGCAAAACTCTCTAGGGAGCTTTAGCCATCATGAGACGCACCAAACACATTGTTAATGAGATTAAGCCTCTTTACTGGCCGCGGCAGCTGCCCCTGGCCGGCTTGCTTGCCTGCCAGACTCATGCTTGGCTGACTGTTCAGGATGGGGTGGGGTCAGGGAGGGGAAGCAGGGGGGTACCGAAGTCGGGAGAGAGGGTAGGGGGCTTTTGCAGCTGCTACTGGTCGGTCTGGCAGTTGTCTGCGCGCCGACGATGACCCCGCGTGCCTTGCACGAGATTTGGCAGAGCGTGACGTCAAAGTAACGGGGCACGCACGTAGTGTTGAATTCATTCGTTGTCATTGCCAAAATAAAAATAAAAAAGCTTACGAGACGGAATTAGTAATCTGGCTGGTTTTGGCAACCGCTGTAGGAAATGTGGAATCAAAGGGGTTACTAGAGTTTGAAAGTTGACAATGCTGGGAGGGAGATTGGGGGGAGGGGAGGGGGAACCCGTTGAGGTCTAGTGACCAATGTGTTCTGGGAATAAATGGGAGGTGGTGCCGCATACGTCATATAACGGATTGAGGTTCTCGGGTACCGTACACAATTACGAAATGTACGCAGTGGTCCTTTGTACGAAATGTAGGCAATGGTTGAAATCGTGGCGCGGCAATAGTTTGCCAGATCACACCTCTGGCTGGTCACGTAGCCACGTTTTGTTTGTTGGATTGTCGCATTGTTGCAGTTATACTATTAAGCTATGTTAGGTCAGTTACTTTGGCTCGAATTTCGTCGGGCAGGGTGCGAGTTACAGGAGAGAACAAGATGTGCTCCCATTTACGTTAGGGGGAAAAAAAACCTGTTCAAAGGGAAGAAAAGCTAATTACAGGGAAAAGGAGGGGGAAAAACAGGGAAATTCTGTAAACCAATACCTGTAATTGCGATTTCCCCGAATAACGGTGTTTGACCCACTTTTCTGAAACGTTTCAGCGTTGGAATACCGAATTTCCCTGTTTTATTTCCCCCTCCTTTTTTCTTATTAATTTTTTTCTTCCCTTTTTACAGGTTTTTCTTTTTCATTTCAAGATATTTTGGTTGGGGATGAGGTGGATAGGGACACAAGCTGTGTTCCATATCCGCCTCATCCCCAACCAAAATACGTATCTAGAACTGAAAATATTAAATTAGCGAATATAAAATTAGTACCATGTTTAATATATTTAAAAAAATATTTAGCAAAAAAAATTAATTTGAACAAGGAATTTTTTTTTCGTAGTCAGTAGATGCTACTGAATATTCTGTGAATACATGCAAGCAGTGTTCAAAATTTAGCATTTTTGTTAACAATTAAGGTAAAATTTCAAAGGATACTGTTTTAAGCAATATGAGGGAAAAGGGGGGACTTTTGTTGCAATAACGGGATAAACGGGGAATTCACCGCCATTCTCGACGATTCCGACCCCATTCTAGAGCAGGCATCGCAAACAATGCCAGCTGAGGTGCTTAGCTTTAGCGAGCCGACCGATCACTAAACAGGTTGTGTGGCACTGAAGTCGGAACGTGACGCCGAAAGTGCCTACGAGTTGGCGCTTGTAGGCGATTTGGGGGCGGTCAACCAACAGACGCAGAAGCGCGCCGCTGCGGTGAAAGCCCCAATTCATGCCCATGGATTTTGTGAGCTGACCTGCCACCGATTGCGATATTTGTGCCACAAACGCGCTACAAACGCCAAAGATTGCGTCTGCGATTATCGCGCGTTGTGTGGTCCGTCTGCACCCGTCCTTACAAAATTTGCCGCCTAGAAATAATCGCACGTTTTATTTTGGATTCGTGAGCAAATCTATGAACATGACCAAATCAGCGTTTATTTGGTAACCATGCTAGCTGAGAATGTCAGAAAGGTAACAATGACGCAATTCAGGTACAACTAGTTAATTTGGGTCAAACGCTACATTTCAGAAAGTTCATTTTTATTTAGTTTGTAGTCTTCAGTTAATTCGGGTGTTCGTTCAATATTCCAAACACGAAAAAAACAAAAAAAAAGTTCTCTTTCAACTCGCCAAAAATGATAGGAGCGTCTAACAATCGTGCCCCGGATCGTTCACGTCAGTGGGGATCTCTAGGGGCAAGCCCCCCCCCTCCCCCCTTCCACCTCCTCTTAAAGTCCTGTGGTGTTCCATGAATGTACTACATACGTAAGAAGATCTTAATATGACCTTACGTAAGTTGGAGACATGAAAAGCTTATACAAACACACAAAAAAAGGGGAAGTAAGACCCCCCTCCCCCCACAGAGTAAAGAAAATGGACCTCATGCAACTACAAATAGTAAAAAAAAAAAAGGATCCTCAAAGATCCTCTTGCCTCCTCCCCCCCCCCCCCCAAGGTGTGTTCCATATCCGCCGCTGATCTCAGTTGGTCTTGATTGAATTTCGTATCGCCGGAGCGGATGGGTTACAACTGTGGCGCACTGGTTTATACAGGAACCAACAGAAGTACGACTGTTATTATGCTATCACCAACAATGAACCAGTTTAAAACGTTTGCGAAATCGCTTCTTCCACTCATTACCTCCTACGGTTCACTGACTTTGAAGATTAATATTTCAATTTTTGAGAGTGCAAGGTTTGGGTGGTGGGGGGGGGGGGGGGGGGATTTTATTCACATGTTTATATACGTTGTCTTTGGCACTGACATTACTTGTGCTAATAGCTTGGCGCATGCCACGATTTATGTCCTTAATCCGGTAGCATTTAAATCCTCTCATTAATCAGCGTATTGTTTTCAATGAGTTCAGCCCACACACTCGCCAACTTGCAGTTCCATTACTCATGGATTTTCGCAGTCCCATTTCAAAGCGGCAACCACTCCTGCTTACTCGTAGTCTTATTTTGGTCTCTCTCTCTTTCTCTCTTTTCTGAAATCGCACTGCGAACGCCATTTTCGATTTAATCTCCTTTGCAACAGCTTAGAGAAGTCGGGGGTTGCGAAATCATTACAGGGAATGGTACCGGATGAGAGGGGTGGGAGAGGGCGGTTGGGAGGGGTGGGAGAGGGTGTGAATGGTGAGGAGACCCCTGGACTCCCTCCCTACCTCCTCTCTTTTCGTATCATCCAAATTTGCCCTCACCATTTTTTTTCTTTCTTTCCCTGTATCGGCTTTGGCTTTGTGAAGTGCGAAATCAGCCGCCATATTGTTTTGCGTCACCAGGCAAGCGCGCTGCACGAGATCTCTCGCGAGAAACGCGTCCTTGCAGACGACAAAGATGGCCGCCACTGGACAGTTTTGATACAAATAAGCAAACTTACAGTAAGAATTGTCTATATCTCTGTTTAAATTGTGTTATATACGTGACACAATTTCCCCAGTGAACGTCATTGTGTAATGAAGAGAAGTGAAATTACACTGATAAGATATTGTGTAATGCGGTATGCAACGATTTTGTACTTGTAAATCGGCCGCCATATTGGTTTTCGTCGCCGTTGTTCGCGTGCCGCACGCGACTTCGCGAGAAACGCGTTATTCTCTCAAAACATCGTGTTGCCGTCGAGACGAGAAATTTTTGACCTTTTCTCGACCCACGAAACGAGGTTCAGATGTTTGGAGGCGTTAAAAGACGAGAAATAAATTTTAAATATATCCACTTTATCTCGACTTTTATTTCGTCGAGGATGTAGGCCTACGTATTTTTTTTTCTTTATTCTGTTTCCTTTCCTGCACAACTAATATTATATCAGTGACAATTACGCCTTATTCACTGCGGAGTTTGTATATGGAGCCAGTCATTCAGCTAACTGCAAGCTGCAATGGATAGCTGCAAGGGGCACAGGACACACGCGGAGGTAAAAACATTAGCGTATAGTTTGTCAAACCAATGCTGTGAGAGCTGCTTTTTTGGCTCTTAAATGCTCAATTTTTTTCGTTTGTTGACAGCTACTGCAATTTTCACCAATGGAATCGTTTCTTTTCCGATTTATAAGGCCGCTAAAAAAGAATTAAGTGGTTCTCAGGAGTGGCACTGAAAAAAATTGGGGCGGGCGATGTTTTTTTTTTTTACATTTTATTCATGATTTTTCAGAAGCGGGAGATGGTTTTTTTTTTTTTTATCAAACAAAACGAAATCAGTAATTTACATTTTGTTGTGCAGTACAATATGTATGTTTAATGCCAAGAACAGCGTGTAAAAGGTGCACATTTGATAACAGTCATTCTTCGTATCCGAGTTTTCAGTTACGGCATGCCTCGCTGAACGACCCTTATAAAAACTGTGAGGTGTGAAAGAACACAAGCTGAAATGTGCTTTCTGGAACGTGAATGGGATTCCTGACGAGATTACCGAAATACGTGCAACTATTGCCTCCGAAGAGTATGACATTGTTGCCATATTACAGAAATCTTCTTACAAAAGGACAGCTCTATCTCACAAGTGCACATTCCACACTACAACATGTATAGAAACGACCGCTCTGGTAAAGGTGGAGGAGGTATAATGAGTTATGTCCGCACTAATCTTTCCAGCTGTAAAATTATTGATTTAAATTGTCCAGCTGGCAATAATTGGGAAACCTCCTGGATTCGAATTGCTGTTTATGGTCAAGAGTGTGTCACTCTTGCTTGCTGTTACAAAACGCCAAAAATTCCTGCCGAAGATGAAATTAATTTTCAAAATGCCATCAAACAACAAATTGGCTCTCACATCACATCTACTGTTATTATCTGAGGTGATTCCAATTACCCAGATATCAAATGGACATCCAGCCATCCAGTTGCCCATGCTCAGAATTCCAAAGCTTTCATGGACCTCCTGGCTGATTATAATCTTACCCAATCTACATAATAATTCTGGATCCCGGCTGAGCTGATAAAAGGAAAGTTAAAGGAAAACCGGAAAGTCAACAATCACTTTAATCGTTTCTCATTGTTTTCGTGCACGTGTATTGTCTTTGCTACGGTGCCTAACAATTCCTGGGGCACGTGTTGAGGATTGAAAACTATCGTCCAAACCGTTGATTGTTGATGGGTAAAATGAAAGAATCCATGTTTCAGCTAAATGCGTATAGTTTGAAATCAAACTAAGCTACGTAACAGGCCTCGAAATTGGCAGCTGGAAACTATGCAAATGGCTTATTTAATTCGCATATGAAGGCTTTTAGAGCTGAGCTGAATTGTTTCAAAGTGGACAACAACAATCGCTGCTGAGCACGAGGCTGATCATTGCTATCTTGCAAAGTAGTCGTTTACAATAAAAGCTCTGTGAGTGAAAACAAAACAATAATGAGCCATGATTGTTAGGCCGCCATAGGCCGGCGATTTACTTCTTTCCTCTCCCAGTAAAGGAAAATGCCAAAGCAGCCGTGTGCAAAAATGGGAGTGGGGAGTTGGGAGTGGGGAGTTGGGAGTAGGGAGTGGGAGTGAGGGAGTGGGGAGTGGGAGTGAGGGGGTTGGTAGTGGGGAGTGGGGCCGGGAGGGGGGGGGGGAGTGGATCTGTAAACTTAATTCATGACCGGCCCCGTGCATAGCACGGGCTTCCTCTAGTTAATTAATAAACATACTGGAATTCGTTCTAACCAAAAAACCATCCACTCTTGACTTACTGCTCATCAATAATGATAGTGCATTTGACTGGAGTGACACTACTCCACCCATTGGTACAAGTGATCATCATGGCGTCACATGGCAACTAACCTCAGTAAGTAAGGGCAGACACGAAAATGCACCAAAAAGAGACTACTTTAATACAGACTACGATCTGCTCAATAGTATTTTTGAAGAAGTTGACTGGTTGGGATCTTGTCGACGATGCTAACGTGGGAAATTCAGTGGTCTATCTTTCACTGAAATGTAGTTAACTGCATCGAACAACTTGTCGTTGCATTAATCCCGAGAGCTCAACAATCTCCTGCTTGGCTAAACTAAAAGGCCTGAAAAAGAAAATTAAACTGCGAAATCGTCTCGGGGAAAAAGTGGAAGCAGGGACCAAGTGAAGAAAACAGATCCATTTTCAACAATCTCAGAAATAACATTGTTAATGACATCAGAAATGCCAAGGAAACATATGAAGAATCCATTGCTGACAAGTGTTGTAAAGACCCAAAAGTCTTTCATAAATATGCAAAAAGCAAAAAAAAAAAAAGATATCATCACATGCTTTAGACTGGAAAACGAAATGACCGCTGACCCACAAGAAATTGCTAATGTCTTTGGTAAAAGTTTTTGAACAGGTTTATGAGACCCCTGATGTTGATTATAAATCCTTCCATGTCCGGTGCAATAATGCTGGTAAGGTCGTAAGCGTAGCCTCGCTCTCCTCCACAAAGTATTCTCTACTGACGATCTCAAACAAGGTCGAAACAGTCTGTCTAGAGATCTTTGTGGATGAGAGCTAATTGATATTAAATGAACAATTGGTATAAATTGTCCTAGACCTGGGTGTCAACCATCCAGTTGAATGGAGCCCCAAACAAGCAGACGTTTCTGCTATTTCGCTTGCTGAAACCATATTCGTTTCGCCCTTGTCATTTTTAGACAATGTCGTATAAAACGTATCATGCGCTGAGAAAAATACCATGTGTGCACTCCGGAGAACCACTTAATTAATTTTTAGCGGTCTAATCTTAATATTGTAAAAACTTGGGGATGACAATTGGTGGTTTGCCTCAATGTTGAGTTGTTGCTTGCACTGATATGGACGTAGACTCATTGCTGACCCTGGTCTCTCTATCACAAACTGGCCACAGCACAACCAAGAAAACAACCACGCTAGGTTGTATTATAGTATTATTTACAATCCATTTATTTACAAGGTGATGCCTTGCAGTAATACACACCATTACAACGGCTATTAGTAAAGCAAAACACACGGAGTTGATTCAGCTTCCAAAATGGCTGCTACTCGCGTGAGCTCACCAGTCTGAATGTCCTATTTTTTCCTTAAAAGCCACCCTTCTCCCCCCCCCTCCCCCCATACACATGCGTATGCGTTCACCAAAGTGTACACTAAGTTTATTTACATCCAGAAATTACCTTTACACCCATTTTCCAGATGCACCTATAAATGGTCCTTGATCTTGTGCCGTCTGTCACACTGGGAAATGGAGGAGTGAAGGCATGAAAGAATGTTTTGTTATCACCCCTTCACCACCTCAAGAACAATCGCAGCCAATCTGTCTGCCAAACGATCAAATCCAAGCCGCTTCTCCTTGATCACTGCCCTTTTGCTTCCGTATTTTTAATTTTTGTTAAATAAGTTCAATATTAAAACAAAACACTGGTATCATTGACGGGGTAAATCAGTTCGCTACCAGTCAGATACCCAAACAATAACTGCACTAAAGAGTCCGCGGCCTATCTTGAGTTCGCCCCAGAACGAATACAGATAATCGATTGTATGTTTTCGATAGCAGAGCACCTTGTTGATATCCTAGATGGTTACAAAAACAATGGCGGCCGTCGATTAAAGCCACTCCTTCCAGGAAGCTGTAGCCGCTCATAAAATACCTGCAGGACTCAAGATACGCTGCGCGCACAATAACTGGACGAAACACGGTCCGACTTTATATTGCCTGTTTCATATAGTGTATCAAACACTTTGTCATCACTAAGTTTTTATAATAAACGCTCCGTTCAATACTCACTCAGTACATGCAAGTACATTTAAAACATAAAAAAAAAAAACACTCCCATACACGATCAACACCAAGGAAATTCCTTAAGATTTACGATTACAATTGCAATAAAGAAAACACTTACTCTACAAAGTATCTGCTAAGCCCATCGGCATTAGCGTGAAATCAACTCTTTTTGTATTTGACCACACAAATTATGAAGACATAAGCTCAATCTTCAGATCCACTGTTCTTGCCTGAAATCTGACACTACAGGGGATTGTGGTCCGATTCCACAACGAACTATACCATAAAAGCTCGGTCTTAATTTGCCTATTGCGTATGCCATAGTTGCAATTTCCTTCTCCTCCCGTGGAGTCTATTTTCTAGACAGATACAAAATAGGAACCCCCTCATCATCAACATGGCCGCTAAAAGTTAATTAAGTGGTTCTCAGGAGCGCACGCATGAGTTTTTTTTCTCAGTGCGTAAAACTTTTTTTATGACATTGGCTAAATATAAAAAAAAAAAATCCGATTATGCATCAGCGCTTTCATCAAACACTTCCTGGAGCCGATGACCACTCCATTCACATGATCGTCTCGAAACAAATCTTAGAGTCGTTCAGAGGCATGTTACAACTAAAAACTTGGGTCTAAAGAATGACTTTTATACGCTCACCTTGGAACACAGACATAAAATAAATAAATAAACAAGTTTACCACTGGAGTGGAAGAATGGCAGAAGGGGGTTGAGCCACTAACACTGATCCTTGCAATGGGGTAAAGGGGAATGCTACACATTAATTGGTCGTTTTAGGAATTTGTTCGGATTTGAGAAGCATTTTAAAAGCTAAAACAGTAGGCGCACACACTAAATCACCGTCCAGGGCGTTCCATATAGGGACAACCTGGACCGAAAAAAAATTACGACGACAGTCCAGATGGGAAGGTGGAAAGATGAGTTTCCAGCAATGACCTCGGGTGCGGTTTGGCACAGACGCAAGATCGAAGAATGGGAGCTCTACATGTAGATGTCCACGGAGAATCTTATTAACCAAGATCAAGTCAAATCTTAGCCTGCGCAGTTCTAGAAGTTCCAGGCCGGACCTCGATAAACTTTCTTCGTAGGTAATCTGGCGGAACCCAGGAAGCCCCTTAGTAAATCTACGCTGGACACGCTCAAGAAGATCAATGTCCCCAGCCAGGTGTGGGGACCAGACTGGGGTAGCGTACTCAAGAATAGGACAAATGCTTTAAAAGCCCAAAACTTAGATATTGTACTCCACAACAGAATGTAAGCCACTGATTACGATTTGTTTGGTTAAAAAAAGCCATTGCCCGCATCTGAAAAATCACGAACAAAACGTAAAAAAAAAAAAAACCACCGCCCACTCGCGTCAGTTTTTTTGAGTACCACTCCCGAGATATTAATTAATTTTTAGCAGCCTAACCGGAGATAAAACTATTCCCATCCCTCGGTTACTAAAGGCATACTGTGATCTGGTGTTCTTAACGCAGGTTGACTTGTAAGAGCAATCTTCAAAAACCTCGGAATGTAGCTTCCCTTACCTCATTCCACTTTACAGTACGTGGATCGTGCTTCCGGAGGGCATCAGTTAAATGACTAGTTAGCTCAAGATAGCCCCTTTTATAATGCGAGTAATACCAATCTAAGCCTAAAATGCATCTGATATCGGTTTTGTTCCAGAGCTTTTGAAAAACTTTACAGCCTCAATTTTGACATCAGTGGAGGCGCCGACACCACAACAACAACATGCCCGTGGTATTTTATCTCAGAGACTGCAATCGATGCCTTACGAGTCAACCTGGCTTCATGCATTCGCTGAAAGAAAGTATGCAAATGGGATAAATGATCCTCCCAACTTGAGCTATAAATAGCTACACCATATTCCAAACAGCTGCAATATTCCTCCATGCCCCTAGTTACCTTATCAATTATGACCTGAAAGGAAACTCCTGCATTCTTTAGGCCCATAGGCATACGTTTTGGAGCCATTTTCCCCCTTGGAGTCATTGCAGCAGCTACCATGTGAAACCCTGTCTGTCATTTCAATCTGCCAGAAACCACAACACACAAAAAAAATTATACAAATTTCGTGTTAGCCACTTTCTCCACCAAAGCCTCAAAATTAGGGATTGGATGTGGGTCAGATTGCATACAATCATTACGTTATCTGTAGTCAATAACAGGATGTGGATCTCTCCCCTCCTCCTCATGCGTAATTATTTGATAACATAAGGGATATCATTAGGTTCCAAAATGTCTAACTCGATCATTTTATCTACTTCTGTAGCACTGAGCTCATATTCCTGTAGAGAGTTTGTGGATATCACCTTATCAGTAATCATAACAATGTATTGCGCTACAGGGTCAGTGACACGTGGAAAGTCCGAAAATAAACTCGGATATTGGTTCAAAATTTTCTTTTTCCCCCCCATTTTTTTGTGCCTCAATAATGTCACCAACTGTTGTTCGTTCAAACCTCATCAGAACTTAGGTAACCCTTATTACCGTCACTGGACCAGTTTGAGACTCGTCATACCAGCATGATCTTCATTACAAGTCACATGCATGTTAACAGTTTCAACCCTTTCATAATACGGTTTAAGCAGACAAGTCTACTTTTTATGGCATATATTTCGAGCTACTAGATCATTTGTGTCTGAAAGTTTCCTCACAATCTGCATGGGTCCTTTCCAGTGGAGTTGAAGCTTTTAGGATGTAAGTATTTATGTACCAAAACCTTGCCAACCGTTTTGAACTCCCGATGGCGTGCGTGCCTATCGCAATAAACCTATGCCTTATTTTGAACCTGTTACATGCGTTCATCAGCTAGCTCTCTGGAATGTTTTGGAAACATTCCAAAAGTTCCAAAACATACTCTACCATTGTTTTACCTTCACCTGTGTCTGTCCAACATTCCTACTAATATGATAGGTGACCTGGGAGCCCCACCATACGTAAGCTCAGCAGGACTAAACCCTGTAGGCTCATTTGGTACTGTGCGCATTGCAAAATGTGTAGCTGGTAAATATAAATCCCAATCACACTTGTGTTCAACTGTTCATTGCATAATGCCTTAAGAATTCGTTTCATTGTCGAATGTGCTAGCTCAAAAGTGTTGCTCTGAGGACGTGCATCTGAGGACTTGTGAAGATGGCGTGCGTCACAGTAATCGCATATTTGATGTTTGCTGTATTTTATTCAAAATTTTATGTAATTGTTGTCACCAAGAAAGGCCCATGCACTTTCGAAAATAAAAATTGTTGCGTTTTTATGTACTTATGGAATATCTCTGCCTCCAGGAACGGTATTTAACCATTTGAATTTCCATCATTTCCACAAAATAATCCGATTTGTAAGATGTCAGCGGTGCACAGAATTGAATAGCCGGGTCAGTTTGCAGTTGCGCTAGAAACCTTAACCTAGTAATAATCTCTAACATACCATTTACGAGTGATAGGAATTGCTTCAGGACACTTTGTTGCACTACAAAGCATTGTTTACAAATACGTGATACCAGCCTTCGTGTTACAGAGAGGCCCAATGATATCAGAACACATTCTCTGAAATGGGGCTGTCATTATTGGAACTATTTTTAATGGTGCCGTACCAACCTCATTACTACAACCTGTTTTCTGACAAGTTAGACAAGTCTTCACAGAATCCTCGGTGTCACGAAAACTCAGTGGCCAGCAAGACTCCCAACAGAAAGTGTTGTTTGGACTTCGTTGTACCGATGTGTCCAGAAAAAAGGGTTAGCATGAGCTAATTCCAAGACTTGTTTACAAAAACGTAATGGCACACAGATCTGAGCAACTTCATGGTTACGTTCAGCATCATACCAATTTCTGTGCAGGGCACTTTCTTATAATTACATACGATGCATCTTTATGCTTAGTCTTATTTTTAGCGTGTTCCCGTAACGGTTTTAACGTTATGTCATTAATCTGCTCTGAGATAAATTCGTTCTTTTAAACATCCAAAAGTTAGTTTGTACAACTTCGTAGCAGGCCCTAAACCTTATCTACTCTCCCCTGCCCCCGTTGTAGGAAGAATGCCGTTCCCATTTGACCCACTTTGACTACACTCAGTTTGAGCCGCGTCTGTCCCTTTTGACTCGTCAGTATGATTCAAACCACTTTCTGTTTCTATGGAAAGATTTGGTGAGTCAACTAGGCTTGTTGATGCAACAAAACGCTAAGCCTTCTCATTGATCGTTCTAGCTTGTGACGTAGTTCATACATTTAAGCTTTGAATCTTACTAGCAGTAATGTTTTGATGTATTGCGTCAGCTGTCCTATTCGATAAAACATACTCACTTTTGCCTGTAAAAGTATCAGAAATCCCAGCCTTTGCTTAAACTTATTTCTGCAATAGGCAGGCAAACAGGTTCATCTGCTAGTGCTGGTTTAATCCAAACAAAATCTCCTGTGTACTGACTCTGTTATTGATGGAACTAGCTTTAATGGCGCCTTTCCAACCTCGTTAGCATGAGCTAATTCCAAGACCAGGCTCGAGGTTATTATGTCAAAAGTCACGCCACTATCCCTCAGCAGTTTAAGCGAATTTCCATTTATATTACCTGGAATCAAATATGGTTCTGAGAATTCACAGCTGTAGGTCCCAACGCTTTACACAGCCACGAAGTTGCGGCATTTTTCGATGGGCAGTACTTGGAAATGAGGCCGATAGAATGGCATTTCCAGCAGGTGATTACCTTATGTTTATCAAAGGCTTTAGATCTGCCTAACATCTTCTCATCGCCAGTTTCTTCTTTTTCAACGCCTGGTTTTATTTCCAACTTGAACTGGTCAGCAGTGTTAACGACGACAACATCTGTTGGAAGTGAGTTCCATTGGAAGAAATGTTGGCTTTTAGAGCTGAACTGAATTGTTTCAAGGTGGGCAGCAACAGTCACTGCATGCGCGAGCATTGATACCTCTGTTGTAATTATTTGCAACAATATTTTGCAGCTGTCGCGGAATCGGGCATTGTCGGCGAGCTGAAGTTTCGGAATTTGTTGTGCAACGGCGCATTTATGTGTTTCCGGTGGAAATATTCATATGTCAGTGCGTGGTGGCCGTGAAGGGTCGTGTCGGGTGACTCCATGGCATGCCAGGTCACACTGAATAAGGTATTACCGCCCAGCTATAGGTTCCGTTGTTATTTTTAAAACAATTCCAGCTTCATTGTGCTTACCAAGGGCAGAGCACCTGAATGGGCATGCACTGATTGAGTGAGCAAAGCGACTGAAAGTCAGCGGTTTTTAGCCTGTATGTATAAAATGTGATTGAAGAAACGTAATTTGGTAGCGTACGGTTCATAAGAGACATAACAGACCAAACCGTACCAATGCTGCAAGCTGTGCATCCAACACCACCCTCTTCAGCTAATGACTTTATAATTTGTGATCAAGCTTCATGGCATGAACCGTCATCAAATAGTTAAGAAGCAAGTGTGGTGGACGGCTCCACGTGTAGTTAGGCCTATATCACGCGTAATTAGGCCTATTTTTTTAAGTGTTGTCAACCAGTATTTATAAACTAAAGTGCTTATAAAGGCAAACTAGGTAAAATGTATGAGTAATTTTTTTCCCAAGGTGACCGAAAATTTACAAGTACACCTCTGGCATCTCTACACACAATGAGCACTCTCCCTGTATAGGCGGTTCCCTCTCTGTTTTTACAGGCGGTCGAAGCTCTCTCTTGCCCCTATATCCAGTGATTTCCTTTCTCGGCAAGTCGACTTACTTGGCCTGGAGAAATGCAAAATCAGCCGCCATATTGTTCTGCGTCACCGTACACAAGCGCAGCACAAACAACAAAGATGGCCGCCGCTCATGCCGGCCGCCGTCATACGGTTTTGACAGCTGTGATTACGAATCGTTAAGAGCAAAAATACATCCCGTTGGCCGCAATTAAGCCGCACGCGGGAGGAGAAGGGAAGAATTTTGGGGCGTGGGAAAACGAAATGGGCAATCCATTCAAACACCTGGATGATATGGATGGCTGAATTAAGGCAGCCGTTTACAACTTGAAGTGGACAATGAATTTTAGAACTCGTCTCTCTTCCAATCCATGTAAACCGTAAGCACGCAAGGTTTAGGACCTACATTACGTTACACAGCAATGGACGGCAAAATGTGGTGGATTTTAATCAGGCCGCACACTTAAATGAATGGAGATGTTCAGAACGATGCTTTTGAAAAGACTTGAAAGAGCCATGTTAAGAGTTTTTTTTTTGTTAAATCACTATAATGACTCGTAACATTTCTCTGTATATCATTCAGTAGTAATGCCACGCGTGCGTAGTTTTTTTTTTTTATCGATAAATGTTCTCAACCCAGAGTTGCGTTCCGAAGCCAAAAAAAAAATACCGAGTACTTGTTGCATGAATTGTTTTTATCGGTTTGGGAATGGAACGAGGGTTAGATAACACTTATCGATAATTAAGTGGCGTTTGAAACGAGAATACATCGTCTCCCTAAGGGGCCGGTCATTATTTATCGCCCAGGGGGAAATGGGCAGCAGCGGAAATTGGGGGATGGGGGGGGTCATGCATTTTTTGGACCCTCTCAAGAGGGGTGGGGTTCATAAATGTTTTCAGATCCCGTCAAGACGGGTGGGGGTTCAAAAACACACTGACCAAACTGGAAAAGTCATTCTTGCGTCTCACTTTCAGCAGACAAAATTTCTAATAACGCTTCGGCTTCTGGGGGGCAAGGCCGCCAGACCCCCACCACGATGTGAGTCTTTACAAGGTGTGGGGCAAAGTAGCCTGATGGTTAGCATGACCGTCTCATGTGCCAGAGGTCCCGGGTTCGAGTCCAGCTTCAGTCACCCCCTGGTATTTTCGGGAAGAGAAGGGCCCTGTGATGTCTCGTGCTCATGTCGATTGTGGCATGTAAAAGAACCTAGCATTTCCGATAGGAATTACCTAGCAAAATGTACCCTCTCTCCATCTGGCGCCATGACTAACGCTGAGTGCGCGTCAAAAAGCTACAGTCTTTACAAGGTTTTGAAGCTATTAGTACTAATATGCAAGTATAGTTTTTACAAAGAACTTTGTAAAAAAGACTTGGTGCCAGGTTTCTTGGCTTTTCCAGTCTTTCTTCTGTCTATCTGTTACGGATGTGGGCATACTACATACTACATAAAAGATGTTACTAAAATTCATCATTTCCAGAAATACCTGTTTCGGTGGCTACCGGATATCAGTACTGTGGCCCTTGAAAATTTATTTAAAGTTATAAGCTGAAAAATACTTTCAGCTCTTTTAGTTAGTTTGATTTTCTTTGTTTCTTTGAAGCATGTTTATTTATTTTTACTGTTGTTATTATTTTTTCTACGATGCACCTTAACTTTGCATTTATTAATAATTGTAATAATTACATTTGCTAACAATAGTAACTTTGCAGTCGCTATTAAAAATAGTAATTTAAAATAGTATTAAAATAGTAATAAAAATAGTAATGAAAATGGTAGTAAAAAATAGCTAATAAAAACAGTAACTTTACATTTGCTTATAACGGTGGTAATAATTTTATATTGCTATTATTTTTTTGTTTACGATGCACCCAAACTTTGCATTTGTTTCATAAGTTGAGATTTGTAATTCTTGTGTTTTTTAATTAAATTTGTATTATGGTAGCCAACACGCCACACGCGAGCATTAGCTCTTGTGGGGTGAGGGCACATACGGAGAGTTGTACCGTTCGCCTGGTTCAATAAACCAATATTCTATTCAATTCTATTCTGTTCATCACACATATTGTAAGAATCTCGATAAGAGATGGGTGTAATGAACATTTTGTGGAAAATTTTTAACCCAACGTGTTGTTTCCTTAAAAATGAGACAAGTTTCCATACAAAGAGTTACAACTGATAGTAACTGTCGGTGTGGAGAGCTACTGACTTAATTTGGCTGCAGTACTAATCTTGGCCACGGGAATTCATCTGCAGACAATCTCCCAATAGGTATACGAAAAGCGTATATTTTTTTTGGAGGGGGGTCGCATTATTTTTGGACCTTGAGTAGGGGGGGGGGTAAAGATTTTTTTCAGGGCCTTGAAGGGGGAATCATCGAAAATTTGGGGGAAATTTCCCCCCCCCCCCCCCCAACCCGGTCATAAATAATGACCGGTTCCGAATTAGGTTTATTCCCACAACGATCCAACAGAAATTAGCCGAAAGTCGTGTAACTCACCGTGAAAGCTGAAAGCTGACGATTGTTGCAGATGAACGAACACCACGGCGCGTCAACGAAAGTAAATGGCGCTTTATTTTTCAATCAAAAATATTGTTTCCTTGACTTAAAGGCAGGTCGCCACCCAATTAACGTTGCAGCATTTCGCCCTATCGAGTTCTCTCTCGCAGGAAACAAAGGAATGCACAACGCAAAACTTTTAAACGCTAAAAAAAAAAGCCACGTGACTCCTTAATTATTGAGTAAAACTTTGGTACGCCCTCGTGCACCTGGAAACAAGCTGCAAAGACTAACGATATTAGTGTCACTAGATGGCGCCAGGAAATTTTCTTTATTTTTTGGTGGCGCCATCTAGTGATATTAGTATCGTTAATCTTTACAGATGCTCCCAGGTGCACGAGGGCGTACCAAATTTTTACTCAGGAACGTGGCTTGTTTGCTGTGTTTAAAGACATTTCTTTGTGCATTCCTCTGCTTGTTACTAGCAAGTGCTAGAGAGAACTATATAGCGCTCGATGACACTTGATGCTCCAAACTGTCGTTGGGTGTCAACCAGCCTTTAAAATAGAATAAGATCCGTAACATTACGAAGTTTTACGACAATGTGCGTGCGTGCGTGTGTGCGTGTTTGTATTACTTCTACGGACATCTAAAACACCCATAAAGATGAGAATAGCACTAAATGACAGATAATTAAATTACGTTTCGGAGAGGCCTATTTTCATGGCTGAAACTTAAATTTTTGACTCTCAAATACGCTAAAAAAAAAAAGCTCTGGAAACTGATTATGACGTCAAAGTTCGATTATTTCAGGCAAATTTACTGTTCGAGAGAGTTGTCAAACTTAAATTATCAAACTTAATTTTGTTGCAAAAAAAAAAATCTAAAACGACGACATGTAACACGCTTCACGCATCACTCTTAGTATTAGCAACGCACTGGTTAAAACTGGTTCATCAGGCTCACCACACGGAAAAAAATTGACGTATAGGTTTTAAACAGTGTTGTCATCATTCGCGTTTCGGAAGAACGGAGGTGCGTGGATTGAGCGAGGACAGCGAGCGATTTACATACAGTATGGGCACATTGATGCAACGACTCGCCCTATGCATTCTCGCTGCTAGAATTTAACCGCGATATGGCAAAAACGTCGCTGCCCTGGTAACAACGCTACCTGGATTATAGTGTCCGCGGCCTATCTTGAGTTCTCGGCAGAACGAACACAGATAATCGACTGTACGTTTTCAACAGCGGAGTGCCTTGTTGATATCCAAGATGGTTACAAAAACAATGGAGGCCATCGATTAAAGCCACCCCCTCCAGGAAGACGTAGCCGCTCACAAAATACTTGCAGGGCTCAAGATACGCCGCGCACACAATAGCTTAATTGGACATCATTTGAGCGAATGCTTGCAGTCTTATAATCCGTGACAATACGATAAATAATTCCAACCTGACGAAACGATTTTCCCAGTCGCTTCTGAACTCGCATTATTGACTGTTTTCGTTGTGAGCCGGCAGAGCTAAAACCGCCGCCATGTTGGAATTTCAGATAATTTATAGCTTGCAGAAGACAAAGGTGAGTCACGCCGTAAATGCACCCTAAACTTTTCAACGGCGTTTTCGCCTTGCTCTCTCAGTCTCCTCTCATTTTAGAGGCCTTACTCCCGAAAGATTAGGCGTACAAACATGCAAACAAACAAAACAGATCGCACGTTTTGATTGATGTACTGTACGCAGAGGAAATGCCGGCATGCTGAGGAATGTAGCGAACGAACTGTGCGCACGCAACAATTGCAATTAGCTTGCAGGTCGAAATAATCACTACATCGATATTGTGATGCTCTGGTGATCGAATAAACTATGTGAAGCAAGGACCGACGCCAGTCGTGTGAGCGAAGCAATCCGTATGGCTGTCCCCTAACCCACCCTTTCTCAAAGCCAGTTATTTAACTTGTCATTGTTTGTATATTTTATTAGGGGAAAATAACGGCGATTGCAGGAAAAACTTTCCTGCAAAATGAGTTTTTGTCAGCGGCTCACCACACACTCAGTCGATCAGCAGCTACCGTCTCACAGTTCGCTGTTCAAAAGCTCGGTTTTCGTCGTAGAAATTTCCTAACCTTTTTCTTTGTTTACAGCGGTGAAGTCTCCTCTGCTAAAAATAATATGTATTAAAAGATACGGCTTCAGCATAAGCCCGCATAGGCTCACTACTGACTCAGTTTATCAGCAATACACAATCATCACGGCCTCACAGTTCGCTTTTCAAAGCTCCACTTTTGTCGTAGAAATTTCGTAAACTATCCTTTAAAAGTGGTGAAGTCTCCTCTGCTAAATTAAGTCTTAAAAGATAGGCCTTCAGCACAAACCCGCATAGGCTCTCTAGTGACTCAGTCTATCAGCAATACACAATCTTAAAACTACCGTCTCACTGTTCCCTGTTCAAAGACTCGGCTTTCGTTGTAGAAATTTCCTAAATTTCCCATTAAAAGTGGTGAAGTCTCCTCTGCTAAATTAAGTCCTAAAAGATACGCCTTCAGCACAAACCTGCTTAAGCTCACTACGAACTCAGTCTATCAGCAATACACAATCGTAAACTACTGTCTTGAAATTCGCAGTTCGAATGGCCAACTTCACGTCGTTGGTTAGATAAGGGCATGCTGCGAAGCTGAGGCATGGGTGGGGGGGGGGGGGCGTAAGAGGATAGGGGTAGAGGTGCTTCTATTGTCAGTGGCATTTAAAATTCATTGGGCCGGCGTCAGCTACTTAAATATTTATAGGCTGGCGTCTCGTAATTTAGAAAACACAAATGACAGTTGTAATACAAGGCTCTGCAGTAACGAAAGGATACAAGTGGATTTAATTATATTATAAGGCTCCTCGCCCCAAACAAAAGGGTTTAAAACAGCTTCATTGGTGGAGGCGTTGAAATCGATGTTGGTCATTGTAAAAAGGTGAAGCGGTTAGGAAAACGGAGGGAGGAAAACCAGAAATTCTCAATAAAACCACTAAAGGAGTAATGAAAAGTGTACGTGTAAAATTGAGGACGCTGAAGCACGTCTAAAATGGAACACGTCTAAACTAAAGTACGTCTAAAACGTGAAGGCATGGATAGAAGTATGTCTAAAAATAATTGTGTCGGTATACGGGAGCGGATCAAGACAATTTGCGCCCGCCTCCTTAGCGCCCCTTCATTTCTGGAATCTCCCCTCCCCGATTTTTGACTTTTTAGCCTCATTTTGCCTTTTCGACCTCTTCCCCCCCCCCCCCTTCCCCCCATCCATAACCAGTGGAATTTCACCAAAGTACTACGTATATACTAAACACATAAGATGTACATTTGTAAAAATTTTGAAGCATATTATATTATTGTCCAGTTAGACGTTTATCAGTCATATTATTGTCCAGTTAGACGTTTATCAGTCATATTATTGTCCAGTTAGACGTTTATCAGTTATATTATTGTCCAGTTAGACGTTTATCAATCATATTATTGTCCAGTTAGACGTTTATCAGTTATATTATTGTCCAGTTAGACGTTTATCCATTATACGCTTGTCCATTATGCGACATTCCGTTTCGATGATTTTCCAGATTTTTTATTTAGGCAGATATTAGACAAATTACTCCATTAGAAGATTTCCCAGTTGGACTTTCGTACGACGCTTTACCGCATCGTCATGTTCAATTGTTCATGTAATAGCTTTATTTTTTATGTAAACAGTACTCTAGTGTATTTTACTTACTAACGGTAGCATGTTAAACAGAACCACAGATCGGAATCAAGTAATATCCCGTCCTTTTATTCCCCAGTATTTAGATTTAACCCACTTTTAATTACATCCACACCCACTCGTACTATCGGCTATACTATACTGTATAATAGGCTGCTGTACGTATGAATGAGCTAGCGTGCATTTGGTTTCAAGTACGGTTTCAATTAAATTTTAAAATGATTTGTTAAAGTTTAAAACGGACAGCAACAAAATCAGTCAATGTGCGGCCATGTAGATGGGGAAAAAAACGTGGGCGCCGTCACTGGCAGGGAATCGAACCCCGATCTCTTGATTATTATAGTTTCCTGAGTACATGGAACTGATGTAAAGCTTATCATACGTATATAATATGCCAAAAACAGCAACACCACCACACCCAGCGCCAGCAACACCGCCACACCCAGACGGTAGCAATGAAAGAGGGCGAGCGAGTACATTCTTGGGACGGTAGCAAAGCAAAAGGGCGAGCGGCTGGTAATGTGAAGTGTAGCCTATTGTAGATGCCCTGTAACAATCAGTAACAAACGAAATATTACGTATTCTATATAACAGGCACTGCCAACGGCCATCTCCCGTCGCTTGGCGTCAATGGATGTCAGCACAGCTCGGAAGGAATGTCATCAAACTGTGCGTGGAACTTGGAACTTGGGACTCAACGTGTTACGTCGTTTCACTGGTGATCAGAGCACAGGGAACCGGCACGGAGAAATTTTAAAATGGTCAGTTGTGCAAGGACCAAGCATTGCGCCTTTAAGTTCAGGGCCTCACAACTAAAAATGGGCAAATCACGCATGGAAGATAATGTTGCGAAAAGCCAATATTAATAACAGAAGGTGTCGGTCAATAAGATTATAGGTCATTATTAGGCCCAAGCGGCAGATGTCGAGTAGGAGATACCACCACGATGACAGTTGTTTTTTTGCCGCATGTTGGAGCAAACCAGAGTACCAGGAGGAAACCCTCGTGCAATGGGCGGAAAACAACCGGAGAAAAAGCCTTCACTTCACCAGGATCGAAGCCGGATCTGTACGAAGCCAGAGATGTACAGCTGGGATCAGGACGCCTATCGAATCTGACGCGCCAAGTGCTCGCAGCTATGTAGCAACGCTGCTTTTTAGTCTACCATGAAACGTCGGTTGCAGATTCAGGGGAATGAGAATCTCGGAAATGAGAATCTCACGACACAACTTAACAAAATGAATCTCACGAGAAGGAACTAAAACAAATCGGTGACTGCAACGATCCACACAATCAGTCGCATGAGGAAACCACGGATGCAAGCGATGCCAAACAAAGGACGGCCCCCCCCCCCCCACGTTGAAAGCCATCAAAGTAACGCTCCCAAAGAATGTAAAAGTGGAAAAGCTTCTTAACTTTGTCAATTCAATCCGTTAAAACTTGGA
>JAHWFP010220623.1:10461-33022 GCA_023313725.1 Lithobius niger | reverse complement strand
AATACAGACGGTCCCACACTGTTTTTGATGTAACAGCTCATCCCTTGTGCACCAACACTTTTGCTTATTCTCCTTCGGCTCCCGGTTCCCTTGACCTCGTTGGCTATTCCTTATGTGCACGACAACAGCGCTTCGGTCCTCACCCATCATGAGCATTTATAATTCTTCACAATTTTAATAAATATTTCTCTCTGTTCCTTTGAAATAAAGATTGTTGTAGATCTACACACAAAAAAAAAAAAACAAAAAAAAGAGAAGAAAAAGCAAACGAACACACAAGAACGAGAAAGACGACAATACAAAGAAAGAAAATGGATCTTTCTTACAGATAAGTAAGAAAAGTAAATTTCAAACAAAAGAAATGAAGACAAAGCAGCATTCTAATGCTAGGATCTGCTTCTACGTTCACCCCAGTCCCTTCACTAAAGGATGGACCACCTGCCACTCGGCATCACTGCTCCATTTCTCGCCTCTCCCACCTTCCTGCTACGCCACAGTTCTGTATTACCAGCTGCTCAGTCTCGAAAGCCTGAAATGCACACATATTCCACGCAGTAGAAACATGTCATGATCACCTGACAACCACTGGAGTTTTCATGTCACGCCAACAAACGATGTCATCATTGAATCGTTCAACTTTTGGTTCCCATTTATCAACAGATTGTCGTTCATTCCAAATGATGCTCCACCATTGGCAGGCCCTTTTCCGTTTTCTCACCGTAGAGATCAGCGGAGGGAAGGGGGGGGGGGTAAGAGGAGTAGATACGGCAAAGACACCATGGTAGTAGAGCATGATGACTTGATTAGGATCCCTGCATTGCTCCTTTGCTAACTAGTATTCGATCTTTCTTCTTTCGGTGTTTTAATAAATACACACAAGCACAACAGTAATAATAAATTATGATTTGCTCCCGTATACCTTCGCATGATGCTCAGTGTAGTTGTTACTGTATTTCTGTTCCACAGGGACATAAAAAAAAGTGTCAACGTCGTGCCATCGCTAAAAAGAAGCTCAATGAACTCTGTCCCTCAGTTAACTCCAATCACGATCCCCGAGATCGCGCCAACACAGAAGCTGTCCACGAAGGCTGCTACTTCGGTGCCAACCGTGTCGTCAATCAAGCACCAGCCCTCGACATCAGGTATTATAAAGAAATCCGTGCAAGAGGCAAACGTCCCTCTAAAGACACCTACCCCATGACAGACACCTGTTTCAGTTCCCTTCTTTCTGCCAAAGCAGATCACGGTTCCCACCTCCTCGATTCCTATGGGCCTGCCACAAGCATTTGGCACACCCTTTCTGTCATCAGATACCATCCGCTCTAATTTTGCTGCATGGTATTCATCTTAGACCGACAGATCTCGTACAATTTAATCACAACATTGCTTCGCTCCTTGCTACAGCAAAGTTTTTCGATAGATTTTGCATAGCACCACGCTGACACACTGGAGCCCTCTACGCTTCGGGCTGAAGTAGCAGACATTCCATCCCTACGTAACACAAACCATCAGCTAACCGAACGAATTCGTTTCCTCCAGGCATCAAATTCCACTCTTGCCTCTGAAATCGGCCGACTACAAAACTACAATGATGGCCTTCGTAGTTGGAACTTAGTGCTTCGCTATTAGTTCCGGCATTTAGCTTCTCTCCCATCCACACCTTCCTGGAGGCAACAGCACACTGCGGTTTCTCGAACTAGGCGCTCACCTCACGGTCACCCATCCCAATGCCAGTTCCCTCGGGAGGCAACTTCGTCCAGCGGCCAGTCTGCTAAGCCCAGTCCACAGGATGTCCCGGCCAATAATACAGTTCCTTCGACTGAGGTCGGCATTGGTTCTCCCTAATCACCGGTTCCAATCGTCGCCTCTCTACAGTCGTCACATCTCAGCACCGCGTCGGCTATTACTCCACCTGCACAGCCGCATATTCCAACAGTCTCTAATAAACGCTTGGACCACTGCCGTGGTCGGGTTCTAAAATCTAACAACGCTGCCACATTTGTACCAGTATATCCAGGCCACAGAGCCCTCGGCGGCACTACTGCTGTGCAACGACTGCCAGCATCGTGTTTCTGGGATGGCTTTGGGATTCCATGCCCTGCCATAATTTTGTAACGTACATGTGCTTCCCGCTTATTAAGCCTTATCATTGAGGAACCGATACTTTACCGACCAATGTCACAACTCTTCATGTGTTCTCCAACTTCCTTTCTACAATTGACGCATACTGGTGATTGCGGTTCCCTTCAGCTGACTTAGACGTCTCTCACTTCTTCATATGTTGCTACGGTTTTTGTTCTTCACAACTTTTCGGCACTTTATCACTGCCCTGTGTACATTTCATGTTCCAAAATTACATGTTGGACTCGTACATTTATCTTTGCGCTACTACTCTTTGTCTATTACAATGCTTAATTTCAACAACTGACACTCGAACTAAACACCTTCCTGTTTCTCCAATCCGATCAAATACCACGATTGTCTACATTGCAAGCCTCCAAGCTTCTACTGTTGTGTGTTCGTGACTCTTCAGCTACTGACATTCAGACTCCGCCAGCCGTCAGATTAGAGGTAATGTGTCCTCGTCATTCTTTATTTTGACTTTGCTCATTCCTCTGGCCCAGAATTCGACAGTCATCCCGTTCCACTTTGACGACTGCCTTGCTTCCTACTAGCCGATCTACTTTCTGTGCTTTCTAAACTATCCTCTTCTCTTATCTACATCTCTAGCCAGTTCTTCGGCAACGAACGCCTCTCTTCCTCCGCATGCTGGTTATTTACCTTTCTCCGACTTCGGAACGGTTCCCACGGGATGACGCTCGGTTCACTAGATCTTTGATCTTAGGGCCGCTGGCTTGCAGCACGGATACTTGTCAACCTTGGTCCCACCGCTATGTTTGACGAGGTCTGCTAATAGGTTAAGACAGGTTATGTATATTTTCATGGCAACTAAAAACTGGAACTTACCAGGGAAACCTGGTTGAACTTACCTGTTGGAACTTACCGGGGAAACCTGGTTGAACTTACCTGTTGGAACTTACCGGGGAAACCTGGTTGAAGTTAGATGTTATTGCCTAAATAAAAATATACATTACCTTCACCCGCCCGGCCTCCCCTCTCGTACGAAGGTTTTCAGAGAGGAAGAAAGATGAGGCTGCTCCATCGCGAGCACCTTATATACCGAGGTCTGCGCATGCGCAATAACAGGAGCTGTGAGCCGGCAAGGAAGCTAACTTTTTGCTAGGGAGTTGAGCCCTCAATAGGAGAATACTACCAATATGTTAACACAGGTAATGTATATTTTCATTTAGGCAATAAAAACTAACCCCTGGTATGTTTCAGTTTTCCATAAATAATTTCAGTTAGGCTTTTTGTCGCACCAGATGGGGCTTACTAAAGCTTCGTAGAGTAAAATAAGAAGCAACACAAATAGCACCACGGTAGCTTTGTTAAGTGGTGCCACCAGGATGACCTTTACTGTAGGAGGCTGTGAGTTTACTTTCGATTTGTCCTCTGCTTGTTGTCACACACCGTTGGTTTCAGTTTTGATTTATTTGTTTACCCTCCGGTGGTTGCAAAAATCTGACAATACTTTATTCATACGTCTAACTATGCTGATAATAGACAAAGGTTCTATGATGTAGGGGTTTACATCTCGTTTAATAATGCTGCAGTGATTTTCTTCTTGTTTAGTCTGTATGCGTAGGACATTTGTATGTCTTCTATTTTTTTTAACTGCTTACTTTTATATGGTTAATAAAGCCTTGTCCTTAATGGGGACTTTTTCAAAGGATGAACAATTTTTGATAATGACTCAGCAATTCTAATGACCTTTTTAATGCTAAGTCGGGTTTGGAAGCAGGCACACTGGTACAATAAAATATTTACCGTTGATTGTTATCAATGTCAATGTAGTTTTCTGGGATGAGGGAGTGAAACTTTCGTATCGTTTTGAACATGCATGGAACTCTTGGTTCGTTTTCGAGTCGAACATGATGCATTTTCACCATCTTCTCTGCTATTAGCCTGTCAAGACAAAAAAAGGACGAGTTATATTTTCAAACCGAAATTTTAACACACATGGCACAACAAAAAACTTTTGTCTTTGACGGTACAAACCTAGAAATGTTTTTTTGGCGAACAGTGTGCACATCCAAGTCTACTCCTGCTAAGAACCTGTAGCAAAGACCATTCTTGAACGTAGCGTACAGCTCTGGTGCGCAGCCCAAGGGCCAAAGCACCTATGAAAATGAAACAAATAACATTTTAGGTCAAGAAAATGAAACGTTCAGCTTACAGATGACGTGAATTCCCGAAAAAAATTTGCGAGTTAATGTGCTAATTGACCCTTCAGGGACAAGTGAGCCCAAATGCACCTGTGAACTCAGTGTGCCAGAGTTCAGCCGCTGTAACATCATCGTTTTAAATAAACAACTCTTATTGGCCTGGTTGAAAACTTGCAGCCGATTCAAGTAAAACTAATAAAACTGGAATGTGAAAGCCAGTTCATTCATGAAAAAATGACAATGTTTTCTTTCCCTTACTTTAAGTTAGTTCTCTTTAAGTGAGTTAAAGCCTTAATTTTTCCTTACTTTTTCCCATCCTGGGCAGAACAAATTAAGTCTGAATACACACACAAAATATATTTTTTTAATTCCCTAATAATTTTCAGTATTTTGCTACCCTATAGCAGACTTACTTTAAAGTAAAGCTAAACCCTCCCAACTTAAACTTCAGTATCGTTAATTAAGATACTTAAAAAACATGTGAAAGGTACGAAAACCACTCAGGCTTTATAGTTATTACGTAGTAACGTGTCTAAATCTCCATTCTAGCAGACAAATTCTTCGTCCGTGCAGTCAACACAGCCAAGTCTCGTTCGTGTGACGACACACTTCATCACCTCTTGGCGCATGCGCCCAACAAGCTCTGGCAAGATCGCGCTCGGCTCTCACATTCCTCACTGCAGCTGGTGAAGAAAGGCAGCACAGATTCTTTTCAAATGAAGCGCACGCCCCCTAAACTAGTTCTCCCTCCCCACGAGCAACAAGTGGATACTGTCCAATTGCTTATTTGCCCAGCATTTCCCTTTGAGAGGATTACCGCCTAGCTGAACGAACTTTTACGAATCTTTGTAGCGGTAATATTGACGGTAGCTACTTTCTTGAATACTTTAATCACACAGAGATTGAGTTTTGGTTCGCGCTGCTATGGTCAGAGCGGTCCGGTCTCACAGCCGCCATGTTAGAAGCACAAGCCGGCGCGCACTCGCTAGTGTGCTGCGATGACGTCATTCCTCCAAGGTACAAGGTGATGATGTGTAACGTCAGTACCATGCGAGGAAATCGCGTTTCCTGTCTCACGTCGTGGAAACATCAAACTTAGATTCTAATTTAACTATTGCATAATTAATACGAATGTTGGAAACTTTGCGCAACTTGTATCTTGTTTTTTTCGTACTTAACTAACGATAGTGAAATTTAAGATGGAAGGGTTTAGCTTTCCTTTAAAATAAAGTCTTGTGAGAATATATTTACGCTACTTTCAAAAGCTTGTTGATACGTAGTTGTTTTGGCAAATTTTCGACTAACAATATTTCCACATCGCCGTGGAAGGCCTGTGAAGGAATGTTGTTGTGGACCTCCGTTTAAATGGGAGAATGTGTCCGTTACTGTGTTTTGAATTTCCCGTTTCCACCCACTCCTCCGATGTAAACAGAGATCCACAACAACACTGTTGCACACTCATGAAGAACACTATAATGAGTTGGTTTCACAATAACAACGAGGTAATATTGTTAGTCTAAATTTGCCAAACAAATGCGTATCGACAAATAAAGATATCTTAAAATAATATGTTCTGACAACATGTATTAAGATATCTTATGTTGAAAGAAAAATTTTTAAATACCAGAAACAGGCTGAAGTGTTTTCAACATGTGTGTACTTCAGACAAGCTATTTGTTGACTTTTATTTACTATCTTTTTAATTCTGTATTGCGTTTCTTCCTTGAAGACATTGTAGTTTGCAGTAGGAAGCTAGCCGTTGTATATGATGTGACAACAATTTGTCCTTCCCATCACCAAGGAACAATGAGTGGAATACAGAATGGAACAGAGCTTGCTTACTGCCTGTTCTCCGTTTTAAGGCTTTTCTAACCTTGGACTTTGGTTTTTCAATTTACGGCTGGCTTTTTTTTAACAAATTCAAGGCTGTATACAAACCATGAAGTTAACCCTACGTTGTAGAGCATGGAGTATTACCTCGGTATTTGGTATTTGTATTACTTGGCGAACATTTCAAGTACTTGATATTCAATCTAATAATGTCAAGAATTTTACTATACATCCAAATTTTGTTTCATGGCTGTTTAATACTCTTTGGAACTGCTTGACGCACAAGCTCAACACATGAATGACATTATAGAAACTTTTAACAAGTAGAGAATGGTGAGTGGTATGCACAATTTAAATCTGCAAGTACGGTATAATTTCACTATACAATATTTGTTGAGGTTTTTTAAAAAATGGAATCTGTTAACAGAAACAAATATAAACTTTGTCGTTATTTTTAAAATATAGTTCGTTAAAGTTTAAAGGCAAGTAATTAAGAGGCATTCAACCTGATGATTCGGCCAAGTGTTAAGTCAAATAATCTGGTAGCCTATTCGGCCAAATATGTTGACTTGTTACTTCAGTAGCTTCAGAAGTTGGTTGTATATTCAGCATTTGGTAGTTTATTCGGCTGTATATTTCATATTTGGCCAGTGTCGTATTCGATGCACCCCTACCGCATTCTTACCGATTCTGGGGACTTAAATCAAGTTTTGAATTGTTGAATGCAGTTTACTTTATATTCCTTATTCAATTTACATACCTTCATACATTTCTGTTCCATTTCTCTATCAATAAATAATTCTGTTTTGCTTCCGTATATCCTAAGTAAAACCACGTCATTTTCATCGCCGTCATTCCAGCAACCAATCAATTTATTTGTACACCCACCAGTAAAAACCTGAAGACAAAAGGAATGGACATACATTAAAACACATTTCAAATACAGAAATTAAATAAAACCAAACTGACGTAACACTCTCACGCAAAAAAAAAAAAAATGCAAGACAGAGGACTGTCTGCACTTAAAATATAAAGTAAACTTGAACTAGTTCACATTTTAAAATGCCAAATAACGTTAAGTAAAATTAAAAAAAAAGGTAATTTATTCAGTCGTTCATAATGTTTGTTCTAGATCGATGCTGATAGATCCTCACTATCAGATTGATGCGGGGAGGAATAGTGATTGAACACTGCATGGTGTAATTTTAATTACGAGATGCTCGGTGCATGCAATCCTGCTGGGTATTCAGTACAGCACCATTAAAACATGAGCTGTCCATCTGCACTCCCGTATGTAACAAATTCTTCTGCTAAAGATTAGGCAAATTATCTTGGTTTCTGCCATTTTAAATTGGCTTTGTGTAATTTTCCTTACAAATCCTATTCCAGTATACAACTAAACATGTAGACTTGTAAGGCTTCCATTCAAAAAGGGATTTGTAATACCAGGATTATTTTGAGATCAAATAAGGGTGTTAACACCTTTAAAATAGGCCTTTTTAATACAAAATGAACAGTTAAAATCATCACATACAGCACTTCATCTACATATTAACCCTATTAAGTCCAGCTATGCACATGTTTGAAAATTGTTTGAGCATGCTTGACTTGGGTTGAGATATATGGATGGCGGGCTGTGAGCATGTTTCAAATTAATTACAGTAGAGAATTCATTATCGAAAATTTGCCAGTTGTGAACTGAACTGTTTTGGCAAAGCATGATCCATACAGTAAGTAATTTTTTTACAAGCCAAATAAAAAATCGCCGAAATATCGGCATTTAGATGTTTCAATGTCACTGCATACTGTCTATTGCAGGCATGTCACAGACTTCACATTTCAAAGGAAGTGAAGTGAAACTTTTTTTACGTTTGTAAATACTTTTTTTTAATATAGGGATGGCGGGCTGTGCAAGTTTCAAATTACTTACAGTAGAGAATCATAAAAAATTTACCAGTTGTGAACTGAACTGTTTTGGCAAAGCGTGAACCGTACAGTAAGTAATTTTTTTACAAGCCAAATAAAAAATGGCCGAAATATTGGCATTAAGATGTTTCAATGTCACTGTATACTGTCTATTGCAGGCATGTCACCGACTTCACATTTCAAAATGAAGTGAAACTTTTTTTATGTTTGTAAATACATTTTTCACTATCACACAGCTAAACTGATAAATATTTAAAAATCGTCACCCTTTTTATTTTGTAAACCTAACGAAAATTTAAATAACTATTTTTCACACCATTGAATGTTTTTTCTCTTTTAGAACATAAATGAAACGTATGCATATAATTAACAAGGTTCAGACTGTTGCTGAGAACAACCACTGATTTGTGCCTTACTCCATTTGATCAGCGTCCCACGGGACCACTCACAAAGCTTGCAGTGCATGTTGGGACTTACTTTTTGGCCTTCAGTAACGAGTTGCCATAGGGGCATACCGAATACAGTAACGACAGAATACCTTAATGGTACCATAGTTTTTTTTACATGTTTCGTAATATTGTATAAAATTGTATATTGTATAAAATGCTGTATTAAACCGTTTATGATTGTTGTTTTATTATTTAATGTTTAAAAAGGCCTAATTTTGTAGTGTACAAGTGTACTAAATTGCCGTAATTTACAAAATAACAATATAAAAAAATGTCTACCAGTTGAACCGTTTGCTCCCCCTCCCTCCAGTAAGAAAATTACTTTTCAGCATTACAGAATGAGGCAAAGTCCTTCTGTGCCATCAAAACTCCTGCAGAGTTCAGATTACAATTGTAATATACAAACACTTGACAAATTTGAAGAGGGGTGATAGACATCCCCCAATTCAAGAATGAAATTCTTTTCACTGCACGAAATTTACCTAATTAAGGGTATGTATGCACGATTTTAAGCTAAAATAAGAGGCAAAGAGAGCTCGACAATCAGCTAATTCCCTTATAAGGACATCCTCACGAGAAATCATCACCCGGAGCTGGGACCTAAATTGAAGTTGGCCACAAACACACCGTTTATCCAACTGAGATGCTATTTTGCCTGTCACTATCTTGTATCTTGCCTGTCACTATCTATCACAACTCCGTAAGTGATATCCTAAGTAGGAAATAGAAATGTTGTACAATTGAAAATACGGTAGCGATTCTTACTCTGAAAGTTCATTTTAAAAATTCGAACTTTCCTGAACTTTCGAATTTTTAAAGTGTTGTACAAGCAGGGGATTCACTTATTCGCCAGTGAAGGGAAGAAACACAAAATTTTTTTTTATGGGCAAAAACATGGTTAAATCATGCGGAGTCATAATTAGAGTTGTTCTTTCTGCACCTCGCAGTATAAAATTAGGCCAAGAAATGACACTAAATAACACGTGTTCATCATGAAAATCGACCTTTAATCATTGGTGGCAGGACGGCTGGAAGTTGCAAAAAACACACAAGCTTTTTTTTCAAACAGCAAAAAAAAAAAAAAAATACAGCAATTGGCTAAACAACCTTGACCAAGACAACAAGTGGCAGCTTATGACATTCCAGATCTTAAAAGACTAAAATTCAAAACAAGTGTCCTTGGAATGTGGTTTTGACAGATAAGAAGGGATTTTATAGAAACCATCTGATGTTTGGGCTGCTTTCCTGAGGAGGAAAGTCCATGTTTCCAACTAACATGCTGAATCAACAGAAAGAAAAAAGAAAAAGTTAAGATGAACGGATACGAGAATAAACTGAAACCACAATTTCACAAAGCACTGCAAGTGTACAAAGTTAAATAATTTAGAAAATGTATAAGACTTGAAGATGTTTCATTAGGGAAGGGCTAGCGCCATGTGATTTTAAGACATCACTACCCTTCCAGTGGGAAAAATTAATTATCTGTGTCTAGCCTTAGTAAGTTAACAGCCACTGTAATCACATCGCATTATATTTTCGACTTATATTTGTTATTTTGTTTTGCTTTCTGGGTCTATGTTGTTTACAGAGATTTCTTTACTACAGTGTCGTCAATAAACTGACTGAATGCTGGGGCGACATTAAAAATATTTTCAGTTTCATCATTTGGAAGTAACTTTACATTCACTTCAAAACTGCTGCGCGCCATTTGAGTCGTGACTGATCAATGACCTACTATAATAGGAGCAACTTCACAAACATTCCAGTTTTCAGACGAAAACTTTCAATGCAAAATCACAAGTAACTTTTTAAACAATGAAAAATTGTTTGGAGTCCTTTGCTCCCAGCCACACTGATAGGCCAATTTATAATTTTCATATGTATATAGGTCAATTGCAATATTTTTGATCATGTGTCCTATTGATCCATAATCAAAGGCCTTGATCCCTGGCATGTGATTCGGTCCCTAAGCTCAGACTCCCAGTAAACCTTACAAAGTGCACACCAAGTGTTTGGATGCGTACATGCTGGTAGTCACGAACAGAATAAATTTCTATGCTGTTCTATTCACGGGAATAACAGGGAAAAATATCAAAATACCAGGGGAAGCTGGTTGATTTTTGTTTCTATTGCCGCGTGAAAATTTACATTACCAGATTTTAGCATTCTCCTTCTACCAATGCTGTTTTATCTAGAGATTTAAGACTTTGGGCGCCACCGGCAGCGTCTCTACTACTGCACATCGGTTCTGCGCAACCTCCTTAATATGTAAGCTGAGACGGTGTCTGTATTTCCATCTTTTATTCCTCTATACATTGTGTCTGTGGCGACATAGAGGGGACGAGGGTGGGAATGTATCAGGTAATGTATATTTTCACTAGGCAATAGAAACAAAAATCAACCAGGTTTCCCTGGCATTTTGATGTTTTTATGTCTTGAAAATATACACTACCTGATTTTTAGCACTCCACAGACCTCGTCAAGGGTGGTGGGTGCCACAATGACGGAGCCCCCTTAGGTAGCGCGCTGGATCCCCAAAAGTATACTAACTTTGCCACAATTGAGAAACAGGATACTGGAGAAGACAATCGTGCACTTAAGGGGATGAATAGTACCCGTCTAACAGCAACGAAGGAACTGAAACGATACAAAACATCGACGTGTGTTGTCATATCTTGCAAGTAGTGAGAAGAGAACACCGTCGAGTTCCTCCATGAAGCGGCTTGCCGCTTTGAAGAGACCAGGAAAGGTATGAATTTCACAAGTAGAACAAAAAGGTCGTCTTCTGCTCCGCTGACATTGACGGTGATATACGCCTGTAGGATCACTAGTTTTTATCCAGGCAGCGAACATCCTAGTCGTCGTCACCTCTTAGGTAAAGGGAAGAAGGCGCGGTTGACCCTGTCGAACAACTTTAGATGGTTTCAAGTAAAACTTTGAGGGTTTGAAGTGGCAGTGACAAGTCTCTCACAGTTACACCTTAAGACATAGGGAGTACCGTAATGACGAACGAATGGAACCGGTTCAAGGGTTTCTGAGGTATTCGCTCAAAAAGGACCATGGGGTAAGAGCGAGTCTTGAGGGGGTCGATGAAAAAGGTAGTCAGTAGGAGTAGCTGAAGTGCTCCGCAATGGAGGCACCAGGTAAGGACGAACGGAAAACGATTGGTCGAGTAAGACAGTGAAACGCACAGGAGGACAGAGACTCAGAAAGTGCGGAGAGTAGCACCGTAAGCATGAGTGACCAGTCCCAATATGCGAAGAGCCGTCCAACCGCCGAGACCGCTGGTCTTTTCCAGCAGCTGCAGTAGATCCTGACAGATGTTAGTTCAGAGTGTCATTGAGGAGTGACCGGAACAGGGAATGGTGCAGTAGGAACCGACGAAGTGGGCGGATCCGACGGGAAATCTCGCGCTGTATATACGGTCCGAGGTACCGAAGAAAGCGCGTCAGAGGTTGTTTGGATGAACGGCTTGACAACGTCGCTGGAGCTGTTGGAGGCGAGGCCGTGTATATGCGTTCAAGGACCGTGGAAGATGATCTCGTCTTGAGCATCAAGCGGGTCTATAGCAGGTGCGGACGGTCGGTGCACAGTTCCAGGAAGATTCCGGACCTGGTGCAGGTCCGCACAGTGGCATGATGAACAGATGTAGTGAAACAGAAGAGACTTGGTCGAATGTTGGTCCTGAAAAAGTCTCTGTGAAGCAGAAGAAAATAACAGTAGTTGAGTGGCAAGGAATCCAGGAAACAAGGGGATCGGTGAGATTAGTTGTAGCCAGGGACGGTCGCTGCAGCTAGAGATCAAACCATGTGTTGAGTAACCCGAGAGGTGACCAGTAAACTGTCTGAAGCGACAGATGAGGTACTCTTGTTTTGCAGGACAACCCTGGTGATGAAGGACAAGGTACACGGGACTGGGGACAAGGTGTCAGGAAACGGGGCTCCTGGGAGATCTGGCATATTTGGTGGTTGAGGAGCGGCCAGTCAAAAGACTGTGCATGTTCTGGGCGAATTAGTTGGAGCCCTGTACGATCGGCCGGTTGGGGCCACCGTAATCTAAACCATCGCAATGAAGCAAAAAAAGTGGAAATACAATGCATGGCAAGAGACGGGGCCGCACGACAGGGTCAGTTGCACGCACACAGATGCTTACATGCGCAACGGTTTCAGCATCCGGAAGGAAAGACGAGACACACAGGTGCTCTTAATAAAGAACGGGAGAGAGCAGTCAAGATTGTCCTCCAAGTAAAGGGAAAGCAACGTGGTTGAAAGAGTGGGTGTAAGCTGCCGAATAAGAAGTGAGATGTAGACTGGCAGGTAGGGACCGTGGAATCATCGAGGGCCGAGGTAGAAATGAGCAACAGTACTACTTCAGTATGTGTTAAGCGTAAAAAGAGTCAGATCCGGTGGGATCCGGAACGGCACGGTAGGTGGATATGGACTCCTCATTGCGTGTGATGCTGGAGGCACCGGAGGTCTCGACACAGAGGTTGTGACTGTCCCCTTTTCAAACTAAGAAGGTCAAAAGCCGGCGACGTCTGAGGGAAGAGGGACTGTTCTCTCGTAGAAAAAGGCGCAACACCCCTGCAGCATTAAATGTGACGTGATACTGTAATTCCGTTAGTGTCATTAATGGGCCTAATGGCCTGGGAGAACCGTGGGCCGACGCTCGAAGGGACCGTGGACTGGGCTAAGGTGAATCTTGATTCGTTGCGTAGTGCAAGACCCAAAAGAAAGTAGCTAAGGTCCTGTAACAAGGGATAAAGGACCTTGGACCGGTGGCAGGAAGCAGGAGCTGCCAGTGAACGTGAAAGTTTCGGGTGCAACTGTGGTCTTCTTGGTTGTTCCGAGTAGACCCAACAGCACGGGAGGCCCGAAGGGACCGGTGACCGAGGTACAAGGTGAGGAAGAAGAATTCAACATGACAGTCAGGTTCTAGGCGACAGGAGGCAGGAGACGTTGGTAGATAATCAAAAGAGTCATACTGTGTGACCGTAGTTCGTAAGGGTGTTCCTAGCAGATCGACTGGCCTGGGGAACCGCAGATGTGAGGGACTGAAGACCAAGGCTGAAGTAACGCTGGTATGTAGACCGAATGGAGGACCCCGAATTGGTTACGTTCTTGTCTTGTCAACAAACAACGGGGGATAGAAGGTGACGGCTGCTAGTGAAAACGAAGTGTCTTATTGTAGGTGCGGTCTTTGTGAATGATTCTGACACACCCAAGGACCTGGGAGACCAAGGAGTGAGAACCAAGGTGACCGTGAGGTGAGGTAGTGACAATTTGGGGCATTGTTGGGACAACGCATGTTGTTTTACCTGCTTCAAATTATAAATGACCATGCGCAATCACTGAGCACGGCAAAAGCTATTCTTCAACCACCAAGCATCACACTTGCGCGCGAGTAAACACGACCTTACTCCTTACCTCTCCGCAATTGTGTGGCAGATTGTACATACTATGTTGGGGAAAAAGGACAACACTTAGAATGGCAAAACACAGTAGCCTACGCTGAAAAAAAAATCAACTGTCAGTATACAGTATACAGGCCAAACTAGTATACTGAAAAAGTCCCAACTCTTACAATAGGGAAAAAAAAGCACCGAAAATTCCAAAACTTACAATCGGAAAAAAATAGTGTACTAGGAAATAAAATCTTACAATGGGGAAAAAAGTTTACTGTAAAAAATACAACTCTCAGGATGGAAAAAAGTAGTGTACTGGAAAACGTACAAACTATTACAATAGAGGAAAAAAACTGTACTGGAAACAAATACAACTTTCAGAATGGGTAAAAATAGTGCACTGGAAATAAGTCCCAACTCTTACAATGGGGGAAAAAGTGTAGGCTACTGGAAAAACTACAACTCTTAGAATGGATAAAAATAGTACACTGGAAAAAGGTCACTCTTAGAATGGAAAAAATAGACTACTGGAAAATCTTCCCAACTCTTACAATGGGGAAAAAAGTGTACTTGAAAAAGTAGTGTACTAAAAAAAAAACTCTCATGATGGGAAAAAAAGTGTACTGCAAAAAATTCCAACCTTTAGAACGGGAAAGAATAGTACTGCACAAACGTTCAACTCTTAGCATTGGGAAAATAGTGTACTGCAAAAGTGTCCAAATCTCACAATGGGGAAAAATAGTAGGCCTACTGCAAAAATGTTCAACTCTTAGAATTGAGAAAATAGTGTACTGCAAAAGTGTCCCAACTCTTACAATAGGAAAAAAATACCAAACTCTTGTAATGGGACGAACTTACGACTAAAAAAAAATGGACTTTAATCGAGCAGTAATTGTATGTTTATCACTTCTACGAGAAACCAGTTTTCGTGCTACTGTTATGCAACTGACATCCACACTTCTTAAACCTTGACTCAAGATACAGAAGTCATTAACTTTGCTTATATAATAATGAGGTTTGGTTGTATTCATAAACATGCAGTCAGGACTTACGCAAGCAAGATTTTCTCACACACCCATGCATTGTGTTTGAGGCAGTTATGTAAGTACGTTGAGGCAGTTGTAAACTAAGTTTTCAAACTTAATAGCTGGCAACCAACTTTCAACATACAACTTCGAAAACAAATTACAACAATTTCTTCTTGAAGCCTTAAAAGGACAAACCTTCTCACTGTTTATGTGTATCCCAAATTGAAACCGATTTGAAATATTTACAGAGGTTTGAGTGGAATGAAGCAAACAAGACAGGACTGAATGTGTTTGCAACATTTACAAATGTTTAACATAATGATGCAAAACAGTCGCACACAGGAAAGCCAACTTGGAAACCAGCACCTCTAACTGGATTCAGATACATATTCTTAAAAACTGTTCTTACATAAAAGAAAGTTGATGACTTTTGATGTGAAATTATACTCCAAACAAACCAGTTCACCTTGTCAATTCATCACATTCCTTGAAGGTTTTTTTAAATAAAAGTTACCTCATTCTCCTTAAAAAAATTTATATCGAGCCATTATCCTAAGAAAAGAGTTTTGGTGTTCCTAACGGCATTTCCAAATTAGCTTTTATGCTTTTAACTCAAGGTGTGTCACTCATGAAATAACATTTTACTTACTTCACATGCTTAATAATTTTTTTTTTTAATTTAATAAAACGGAGAGAGACCACAAATTGCGAGATCTTGAATGCTGCCAGGTGACAATAAGCTGTGGTTCAGCCAACGCACCTGCTAAAACAGCTGACAAATAAAGCATGCAAAGTTTGTTATCGTGCACAAGTGGTCAGCCACTGCTGAGCTTTTAAGAGAAATCTTGTTTACATTCAACCAAGAAATATTCAGGGCTTACACACCCACATGAAATAATTTTCATTCTCCTTAAGGCCAACTTCAAGGCTCTTTGCATACTAAATTAGCAAAATTATGTAACAAATTAATACAGGTTTTTTTTTAACTTATGAAATTTAAAAATAAAAACTCATTTTGATTTAGCAAAAAAAAAAAACAATATCTAAGGAGTCATAATTTTTCTGCGACATTTTTAAACAACATTTTGTGATTAAATTTGCTGTACGAAATTGTAAATTATGCGATAAGAAAGGTTGGCTAATTTTGCCCCCCAAAAAATATGTTGCTTTGTTAAAGGTACATTCCTCCCGGTTGGTTATTGCAACATTACTTCAGATGTGCACGTATATGTTGCAAAGGCAGTTATTTTCCTACTTTTCCCCTCGTGAGAAACAGCTTTGCTACATTCACTCTTACCTATGTAAATATTGCAAAAGCTATTTCTAATAGGATGCTCGAATATAGTGAGAAGGTATGGCCTTTTAAGTTTGCAGTCGAAAAACGACAATTTTAGGGGGAGGGCATTAATTCAGCGGCTTTACAATTTTGGCCTTACATCTTTAACTTAAACAGGGCATTTCAATAGGCGATATGCGGTACCACAAGCCCCAATTGCCTTCTTCTTAAACCACTTAAAAGTGAACTTTAGGGTGCAGAAAGGTTGTAAAAAAAAAACACTTGTTTGCGCATGAAAATCCACCGCAGGTTAAGGAACGTAGCATTTAAAGCGCTAGCAGGTAAACGTGTGGCCAGAAAATTCTAATATTGATGTGGTGCAGAACTGCACCATTTCATTTACGCTATATAAAGAATTCCTCAAGAATAGTTCTAACAAATTACCATTAAGAAAAATAGTATTTTATTTATTTATTATTTTTTTTTTTGGGGGGGGGGTCCAACTTTACGCTGGGGAAAAAATGCTAAGTGTTCGCCAATTTTATTTAAATGATCTAATCGCCCAAGAGGAAGGCACTAAAAGGCACTCCGCCACCCATGGCCCTGTGATGCCTCGTGCTCATGTCGATTGTGGCATGTAAAAGAAACTAGCAGGGGGTGCCCCCCCCCACCCCACCTCATAGTCATTCATTGGTATTAAGGGCGAGAGTAGATGCCCTCGAGTGCCTCTTTTTATGTCTTCGCCCCTTTCCGTAAAAATCCTGGCTCCGTCACTGGGAAAGGGGGTATTAAGTTCACTTAATTCCTGATACAAGCTGCAAGTCAGCAATTATATGAATATGATAGGCCATAGATTTGTTAAATTTTCATGAATGAAATACCTCTTATTTGATCTAAGAGTCAGCTGATAAGCTGATAAACTTCCTTCCTTCTCAGAAATTCTAAAGATAAAACGTAGGCAATTTTACGCACCAACCCATCCCACGTTGGGTCCTACAGGGAAGCCTACGCATTGTTGTAACGAGGTCGAGGGGAGCATGGGTCAAAAATAAATTTGAGCCTTATTTTGAATCATTTTTCACCCCCTTTTTCTTTCCCTTTAAAATCTCAAAAAAGTGAAACATTCGGGTTACTAGAATCAAGTTCTTAAGTAATCAACAACCGCATACTGCTAAAAAAGAATTAATTACGCGTCGCTTGTGAGGGGTAAATATAGTGCAACATTGAAACCTCGTTTGGACGAAATTAAATACGAGGCCCCTAATATATTGTAGTATTTTTTTTAACAATGTTAATGAACTAAAATGTAATATTTTTGTGTGGTTTCAGTAAAAATAACACGTTATAAACAGAAACTTGAAAATTTTAAGTCATCGTGTATTCTCATCCAAAAGCACAGTCGTAAAAACTACTCAAGCTCGTATTTACGTTTTAAACCAAAATTCTTCCGACTAATTACCTTGTTTTTAATCGATTCTCGCTTCCAAGAAGGTCTTATCTGAAGGACGACGTACAGAACATCCTCTTCGAAGGATTTTTCTTCAATTCTTTTTTCAATTTTGGCTAAACCTGGTCCATTTTCTGCCATCTCCTTACGTAAAAGTCCGTTTCTCTTATGACCCGCTCTTTACCAATTCGCGCATGGTCGTCCGTCCCTGCGAGCCTCGCGGCAGAATTCCCGTGCGTCGTACGTTGCTTCCGGTGAAAATGACGTCAGTTCCTGCCGCAATTCCAAGATGGCGGCTTGTATGGTGCTCAAAAAAGTTTTGCAACAGGAATGTTTGAAAAATGCAAGTTGTGTAGGGTTATCGTTACTGTTTTACTTTTAACAACATTTGACAAGCTCTAATACGATGTTTGGGATAATTGTTAAATTGAGGAATGTGAACTTACTGATATTTTAATCCAGGGGGCTAGGCACACGATAGTCGTGCTATAGGGAAAGCAGCGAGCCGATGAACAACACAACGTTCATTATACCATGGATCCTGTTATTACATGTTTTTAAAATTGGTTTCGTTGCTTTCGTTTTCGTTCATTTTGGTTTCGTTGTGTTTCAAATTGCTTTAGTTTCTTTGCATTTTGGTTTCGTTTCTTTTCATTTTGCTTTCGTTTGTTTTCACTTTGGTTTAGTTGAGAGGTAATTTTACCAATCTGATAGTTGATTGAAGCAAATTAAACGGAGAATGCTAAATGTAATTTATAGTAACTAAATTAAGATGTATGTTTTACAACGTATTAAGTTAAGGGTAATTATCTAGATTAGGGGCACCACACCAAATCACTTAATTTTTGTAGTAACCGACGCTACTCTTCATCCTAACACCATTTCGATCATAAAACACGGGGGAAAAGGGTGTAAGATTGAAAAAAAAATTTCAAAAAATAGAAGATACATGTTAAAGCAGCGGCGGCGACAGCTATATTGGGAGGGAAGAAGGGTAGCCAGAAAACCGATTTGCACCTCACTAAAATTTTACGGAAACGTAAATTAACCAAACCTAACCTAACTGACAATAACAAAAAAAACACACGAAACTGGCAATAACAAAACCACGAAAGAAAAATTTCCGCAATGTTTGTTATTGTGAAAATCGGGTTTTCCAGCTGCTTCCCGAATCAAGCACCTCACAGTATGGCTGCCACCGCCGTAGCTTTAGCGTGTCTGTAACTAGCATTTTACGTCTTTAAAATAATTTTTTGAGAAGTTTATAGACGTTTCCCCCGGATTTTATGATGCGAAATGGTGTTAGGATGAAGAGTAGCGTCTGTTAGTACAAAAATTTAGTGATTTGGCGTGGTGCCCCTAATCTAGATAATTACCAAGTTAAGAATTTACTGTATACAGTAATACCAGCAGGGTTCGTACCATTTCGGCTGAATGGATTTCAAGGACTTGTAAGGACTTTTAAGCTAGGATTATTAGGTGTTTGGGGAGGATGCGACTTTCTAACAGACGGCCTGCTTCATCGGCTGTACAACTCGCATGAGAAGGCTTTCAGTGCGATTGCAGCGCGAGATTCAAAACAACGGAGAATGCGCCGGCGATCGGAAGCTTGACGGTTGGTGTTGAAACTGAAAACCGTCACTACAGGGCCTCCGAGCTGCGGCCGTTTGGGCTCGATCTTGCAGGGAAGACAACGCAGCTGCCCCTCTTGGCTTACGCTCAGCAGGTCTATACAAGCAAGAGCCTCTTTCAAGATAAAATATTTGTTTAGGGTTTAAATTCAGTATGCGGTGCCATTCGTTTTTTTATGTTTTCTTTTCTAGTAATCCGTAGCTAACTGATCGTAGCCGATAACGTCGGAATTAGTAGGTGACTGTTACAAAATCCAGCAAGGTGAGCCAGAAGAGTATCGCTTCGTTGCCGCCATTTTTTCAGCCGACTAACGCCAACGTTTTTCGGAGGGCGCTGCTCGCATGCTAAATCGCTTCTCACACCAATGATACATGTATCGCAGCGAATGACTCATCCTCCCCAACAACTAATATTCTAGTTTTAAGTACCAGGTTTCAAGTACACCGGACACCGGTCAGAAGTTCTGTTACCTACTTGTGTAAAATTTCGTTTCTAATTGAGCAACTAGAAAAGGACACAATTATAGGTCTTATTTTGTATAGTTATTGTCACTTGGGTTATGTTGAAAATTGTCTCCAATTTCAAGTTATATCCCAGCTAACGACACAAGAATTACCAAACAGTCGCGACAGAAGTTCTCTCTTAGCTCTGTCCCAGTCTCTCTTATGAAACTTTTCTAAGAGAGACCAGGAACAGAGCTGATATACTACACAATTCGCGCACAAAAAAAAAGAGAAGCGTTAAATCAGACTGTGGCAAGCTTGCCCACCAAACTATGCCTTCTAAGAAAGCAGCACCAAATTCAGTACATACGTAATAACTACCTTATACTCCATGCCAAACACTTTGGCAATCTTGGCCGGACAAAACCTCCGTACAGTAATGCCAAATTAATGTTTGCTAACCTGAACAAAACTTCTTATTAAAATGATTACAATGTATATGTAATATTAACTTTTCACATGCCATGTAACGGTTTTGTAGATTTCTGAATGAAACTGCCAACTGCTTTGTGAATGCAGGTGTGAAGAAGTTAGGGGTTCAGCATCCAACTGATTTTAAGAAAATAAATTTAATCGATACAAAACAAAAAAATTTCCAGCAGAGGCTTTGCTCAATTGGTATGGAAATTAAAAGAATGACTTGTAAGGACTAAGTAATGCATTTTCAATTTTTCAAGGATTTGTAAGGCCTTACAAATGGTAAAATGGTAAATAAGGACTTATAAGGTTCGTAAGCACTGGTACGAACCCTGTACCAGTAATATCAAGAATTTATAGGGTTGGGGTAATATTTTGGTAATATCCATAAATGGCTACTGCTAAAATTAAGTTGAACGACATATTTAAAAAGCAATGTGGTGAGAATCATCACTGCATTTTCTGTCGGTAATTATGTTCCGAGCACGGCATTTAATTTATTTTTCGTTTATTTATTTGTAAAAATTCAAGAATTTCTGTTACGTCACTCCAAGAAAACAACTGAAAACGAAACTAAAGACCCGGTACTGTCGTATAAGGAAGCTTCATTCCAGCCGCGATGTAGGGTAGGTAACGGAAAAACACGGGGCCACACACAAATTACAGTACTCAAATTTCGCCCTTTTTAAATCACCTCCTACAGTCACTATTCACAACCTTTGCAACCCCGACCCGTGGAAAATATCGTCGATCTCCCCACCCACCCACCCCCTCCTCCAATTTCCTTGCCGCAGGAGGGAAGCACTATGGGAAAATTATAAATATAGTAGTGAAATAGTCAGATTTTGCACTGAAATTACTGAAGACCGTTCCTGTAAAGTCAATACCCCCATAACAAAACTTATTAAGGATTCCCGCCAAGCTTTTCGGCCGTGTGAAGTCGTGATATCAAACGCCAAGCTAATCCCACCGACTAATACTTCAAACGTTAAATGAAATAATTGAAAACTGCGCTGTAAGCAATTTTTATATATTTCATTTAACCTTTGAACTATTACTCGGAGGGATTAGCTTGGCGTTAATCCTTAACAAGTTTTGTTTTGGGGTATTGACTTTACAGGAACGGTCTTCAGTAATTTTAGTGCAAAATCTTACTATTTAACTACTAGATTTTTAATTTTCCCGCATTGCTTCCTCCTGCAGTAAAGAAATTGGAGGAGGGTGGGGTGGGGGTGGTCGACGATATTTTCCACGGGTCGGGGTTGCAATAGTGTGACTGAAGGGAGGTGATTTAAAAAGGGCAAAATTTGTGTGCGGCCCCGTATTTTCCCGTTACCTACCCTTCATCGCGGCTGGAATGAAGCTTCCCTGTACGACAGAACCAGGCCTTTAGTTTCGTTTTCAGTTGTTTTCTTGGAGCGTCATAACAGAAATTCTTGAATTATTACAAATAAATAAACAAAAATAAATTAAGTGCCGTGCTTGGAACATATACCATGCGCAACGGCTGTTTGCTGTGACGTCACCATGAGTTAGCCAATGACGAACAAGAACAACGGCTGTTTGGCCGTCTGATTGGACTAGCCCAGACACGTGATGTGCACGTCACACCAAACAGCCATTGCGCGTGGTATAATTACCGACAGAAAATGCAGTGATGATTCTCACCACAATTTTTTTAAATATGTCGTTTAACTTAATTTTAGCAGTAGCCATTGTATATTACTGGTATTACTGTATACAGTAAATCATTAACTTAATTTAAACCTACATCTTAATTTATTTACTGTAAATTACATGTAGTATTCTCCTTTTAATTTGCTTCAACTATCAGATTGGTAAAATTACCTCTCAACTAAAGCAAAGTGAAAAGAAACGAAAGCAAAATGAAAAGAAACGAAACCAAATTGTAAAGGAACTAAAGCAATTTGAAACATAACGAAACCAAAATGAAAAAAAAAACAAAGTAAAAAAGAACGAAACCAATTAAAAACACTTGTATTAACCCTTAATGTGCAGGCGACGAGTATACTCGCCAAAAACACAAGCACAGCTTTGAGTCCTGAAAACAGAGTCCAAAGTATGCTCGAGATGGCCAACAATGGAGAAACGACAACAATACTAGGTTCCCTTACATTGTTGGATATTTACGCGCAAATTCAAAAGTAAACAAATTAGTTCGTTGTTGCAAATTTTTTACGAACAGTTATGGATCGGCTATCGTTCGTCTTCTTCAGGCACTCAGTTTGTCTTGTTTTTCTTTATCCTCTACATCTCTTCTAACTCGTGTTTCATCTTTCTTGTCCTGACTCTTCGTGTGAGACCACTGATCTTTATATGGTCGAGTGGGAGCGAAGTTGGTG
>JAHWFP010220623.1:0-10451 GCA_023313725.1 Lithobius niger | reverse complement strand
CACCAACTTCGCTCCCACTCGACCATATAAAGATCAGTGGTCTCACACGAAGAGTCAGGACAAGAAAGATGAAACACGAGTTAGAAGAGATGTAGAGGATAAAGAAAAACAAGACAAACTGAGTGCCTGAAGAGACGAACGACAGCCGATCCATAACTGTTCGTCGAAAATTTGCAACAACGAACTGATTTGTTGTTTACTTTTGAATTTGCGCATAAATATCCAACAATGTCAAGAATCATTCAAAGTAAAACTGCTCACGGAATCTTCAAATGTAGGTTCCCTTAACAAACCGACTCTAGAGACGGCCGTGGCCGAGTTGGTAGAGGCGTGTGCCTGAAGTTAAAGAGCTCCTCCAGGTTGCTAGTTCGAGTCCCGTCCAGGTTACCCCTACTTTTGTAGAGATAGAAAATTAATTCAGCAGTTAAAGGGTTAACAAAGAATTTTTACAAACACATCTTAACCCTTAAAGTGCGGGCGCCGAGTATACTCGCCAAAAACACAAGCACAGCTTGGATTTCTAAACACAAGAGTCCAAAGTATGCACAAGATGGCCAACAATGGAGAAACGACAACAATACTAGGTTCCCTTAACATGCCGACTCTAGAGACGGCTGTGGCCGAGTTGGTAGAGGCGTGTGCCTGAAGTTAAAGAGCTCCTCCAAGTTGCTAGTTCGAGTCCCATCCAGGTTACCCCTAGTTTTGTGGAGATAGAAAATTAATTCAGCATTTAAAGGATTAAACCCGTTGTATGATTTAGCGTGCCTCCCCGCAGTACACCTTTCGTGTGCCTAGTCCCTGTGTATTTTAAAGCCACAACTGTGGTGGATACTTCTTCAAACAGAGTCCCAGTGGAATCTTAATTGTTTCGAACTTGTCTTTGATTGACGCTTTCCTGGACCGCAACTTAGTGTGTATGGATCCCGGCAAACACAAAAACCATCTTTTTTGTGGAAAATGGCTAATTTGTCTATATAGGGGCACCACACTAAATTACCACAATTTTCTACTAACCGGTGCTACTCTACCATTTCGGATCATAAAACCCAGGGGATATGGTGTACAGGTCTAAAAAAAATGTTCAAAAGACGTAAAATGCTAGTCACAGACATGCTAGAGCGGCTGCAGTGACAGCCATGTTGTGAGGGACTCAAGGAAGCCAGAAAACCTGATTTGCACCTCAGTACAAGTTAATTCCTTCTGAATTAATGTGCCGTAGATCAGTTTAAAATTGGTTAGGTAGGTGATGTTCGCTTCAAGATCATGGCCAGTTTTCAACAAATTCACCGGGACCATAGTCTTTCCAACCTGGATCCTGGGGCCACTGGTACGGCTTTCTTCAAAAACAAAGGGTCATCACAAAGTGTGTGGCTAATGGGCTATACGCTATTTTTCTGAAATAAATTCCAAGTCTACAACGAATTCTCAAATAAAATCCATCGAAAGTTGGTTTATGAGTGTGCAACGGTGTTAAAAGGTTTAGTTTGTTCTTAGTTTAAAGTGGCACTATCACCGATTGAAAGCAGACGAAATCTGACAACATCTAGCGCTATGTAGTACTATCTAGCTCTTGCTTGCACCAAGCGAAGGAATGCATAACGTCATTTCTTTAACGAAACAAACAAGCCACGACATCCTTAATTATTGCGTAAAAAATTTGGTTCGTCCTAGTGCACCTGGCAGCAAGCAATAAAGGTTAACAATATCACGGCTGCTAGATGGCGCCATGGTATTTTTGTTTGCATTTCAATCGGTGCTAGTGCCACTTTAAACATGTCCGTAACACACTGTAATCAGTGATTTTTCTCCAGTGTGTGTGTGTGTGTGTGTGCGTGAAAAAGTTCAAGTCGCAATTATTCCGAGTTAATTCAGTTTAGTGGCTATTTGACCCTTGTTGGGTTGTAGGACACATCTTTGCATGAAACGTGACTTTTACTTTTTTCTGCGCTAGAATAGCCAACTGCACATGAAAGAACATATGGTAACCTTTTAGCATGTCATGCTTTTAGGCTGTATTTAGACGTTTTTGAGGGGTTTGGCAATTGGGTGTCATCTAAACTTTATGGGTCAGTTTGGCTTTACAAACCAGTTATACTCTGGTTATAATAACGGCACTCTAAATAGATAGTGATCGACACCTGCTCTTGAATTTTTGAGGCCTTGGCTCGGTTTCGCGTGCTCTTACTTCCGATAGTCGCGTCAAAGTAGATCTGTCCCAAGAACATACCGAAGTGAAACAAAACAAACAAAACAAACGAGCGATGATATTAGCCTGGGTAAATTATCTGGGCTTGTAAGTTTCATTAATTTATATTTGGTTAATTCATTCCGAACATATTAATTTAGAATTAGGCTTCAGTTGGAAAGTATTTTTTCGGGGAACCACTAAACCACATGAAAGATGTTGTTTTTGACAGCTAAAACTATATTTCTGTGCAAGTGGGAGTTTATTGTGGAAAAAAATTAAATATTTTTTTTTAAATCATACTCCAGAAAGGCTCCACGTACGCGCTGGTTCTGCTACAGGGACACAATAGGGCCGCGGTACTGGTACAGGTATCAGAACTGATACTGTTAACCAATACCACAATATGGCTGCGGTACTGGTACGAGGATCAGAACTGGTACTGTTACCAATACAGTATAACCTCGTTAATAAGAACTCTGATAACAAGAATTCCCGCTTACTAAGAACTTTTTTCAAGATTTTGGTTGGTCAGCTACTCAGTCAGCACTAAATATATACGGCTATAACGAATTCTGTTAATACGAAAGTACTAATAAGACGAACAAATATTTACAATTCTAGCTTATTTTTACGAATTTGCTGTTCGTAACGGTTTCTTTTTCCTCCCCCTTGAATTTCGTTTTGTTTTACGCAAAACATCAATCGCTAGTTGACACCATCTTGGGAAGTGATAAGATTTTTGTCCGTTTGCGCAAACGCGAAGGTCAAGGACGAATGAAAAGAAAATACCCTATACCGGTAGGCTACATTTTTTAAAAGTTGCAGTCCAATTTCTCTCGTCAGTTTAATAAGAACATTTTTAGCAGTCTCCTTAAAGTTTGTATTAAAGAGGTTTTACTGTACCACAATTTGGTTGCGGTACTGGTACGGTTATCAAAATTGCTGCCGCACCCGATGCCCTACAATTTTACAGTTACCGGTGCAGCATTAGACATCGTTGATCATGTATAGTTGACAGTTAAGCTAACCATCGCGTACTTTGAAAATGAAAGTTCGAAAGTCCAGATTCGTACAAGTAACGCTTAAATTCAAAAAAAGGAAATACTCCGTCGTATTTTTGCGAATTTTCGATAGGCTGTTGACGAAAAGATGTAAAATTTCAGTCCTATCTTCTTCAGGCTCCGTCAATAAGTACTTCATTCTGTTTACTTCATCGTTGTGCCCTTGTTATCTTCGTTAGATGACGACGCAGGTTGGTACCGTAGCCTACTGTATTTTTTTTTTTTTTTTATTTATTTAAAATCCTCTGCTGTAAATTTGTGCACAGTTTCATGTATTTTCTTGTTTAGCTACTGAAAAAATTCTGAGAACCAATTGTTGGTAGTACATAAAAGCAATCTTTGTTGGGTAACGGTATCGGAACCTGCATTTTTGTGGTACCAGATGGAAAAAAACTGGTTCCGGTGCAGCCTTAGTAATAAATTTGTTTCAAGCGATTGTGTGAAGCTAAGCATGTGACGATATGTTGTTGTTCAGTGCAGCCTTAGCAAGTGATTGTGTGAAGCAAAGTATGTGACGATATGTTGCTGTACAGTGCAGCCTTAGCAAGTGATTGTGTGAAGCAAAGTATGTGATGGTATGTTGCTGTACAGTGCAGCCTTAGCAAGTTATTGTGTGAAGCAAAACATGTGATGATATGTAGCTGTACAATGCAGCCTGATAATATATTTTTTACCTTATTTAGGTTAGGCAACAATTACCACTCGTATACCAATGTCGCCACATGCAACTGACTTCATCCAAATTGGAGGCTCCAATACCAGCGTACCAGGAAAAGCAGAATGAACCTGTCTCTCAGAAGAGAGCTCGCCTACTGTACCAAAGTCGAAAAAGAGGAATGCTTGAAAACTGTCTTCTGCTCAGGTGACTTTTTAACCCTTTCCTGTGCACTGCCGACTATAGCTGCCAAACAGAAATTAAGTTGTTAAAAACCCTTGAGAAAAATGGGAAACTGGCCTGCAGATTACTGTGATAGCCTACTTAAAAACAAAAACCTTAAAACAGTTACAAAAATGCTTGCATTTCAGGGGGTTAATGGAATTTGAAGTATGCCACTATACTACTGGTATTCAAGGCCTAAAAAAAAACGACTTAAATTATGTTCCTCTACAGATAGGAAAATGCCGTTGCCATCCACGCTAAAGCAGATTGATACCAACACTTGTAATGAAAATTGAAAGGACTTTGAGCTGTCAAAATTTATCAAGAGCTTCCAAACCATGCTAGACTCTTAAGGTGTCCTTCGTAAGACTGTAGCTTAAATTATGCTGTTATTTCGCAAAAACAAAACCTATATCCAAAAAATAAATACCATAAATGCCATATTAATAGTCAGGGTGTTTAGTTAAAAATCTGTTTAAGTTGACCCGGTGACTATTGGAGACCAGCCGCTTGACTATTGGTGACTATTGGGGACCCAGCCATTACATAATTTTCTGTAATGTGGTGTGCTTCGTTTATTTAGATTTCACAATCTTAAAGCCTCGAAGTTTCTTCTTGTGGTGGAAGAAACCAGTATTAAAGTAACCTGTAGTGCTGCAATAGTGCGTCAAAGTTACATCATGAACTTGGAAAAAACGTTTGTCGTGGTTTATTTGGTTGTCTCTTTTATGTGAAGGACACGTTTTTTTACTGTCCGTTACTCAAAATTCCTACCCAGCTTCTACTTGTTCGGGAAAACTGGGCATAATTGTAATGTAAATAGAGCATTAACATTAAACTTAAACTTCGTTAAAATTCGCGTGTGATGTTGCAAATAAGAAAGAATGGTAAAAATAGCATGTTATCTCCAGTTTATAACGATAACTTTTATAAATGTTAAACCGCTTATTATGTTGCACTTTGCAGTCCCGTACATTAAAATCTAAGTTCATTAATATGTTTGAAGAGTCCTCGGTCAGAAATGTAAACAACTGAGGGGCTGCAAAGGCGTAACCCACTACCTTTGTCGGTAGGTGGTGACAAACAAGGATAACTGAAACAATAATGCATTTAAACATTTGAGTTCCCTGGTCACTTTCTTATTTTGGCTTTCCTTACTAAACGAATGAAAGGAAAGCATGGTTCTTGCTAGTCGGTTCCCGCTACTCACTGTCACATAGATTCACTACCAGAAATTTAGGGACTGTCTGAGATAAAATATTTGAGTGCATTCTGAGTATAACTGAGTTTTGACTGAGTAGCATCTTGGGCTCGTGGAGAATACCTGGTCTCATCTGGACAGACGTAGTTTCCACAAGCTTAGTAAGTCTTGAGTTGGTTTTTTCAGGTTAAACTTTTACTTATGAACATGTACACTATTAACATCTTTTCCCTCTGAATACATCTTTGAACTCTGCTGTGAAAACCACACTTCTAGAAATTAAATAGAAACCCTTTCAGTGGAAAGTATCAGCCTAGCTCGTTGTAGTTGCTAGTTCAGAACCCATCAAGGTTACCGTATTTTTATGAAGACAGATAACATATAAAAAATAGCCTCCCGTTTAAGGGGCTAATTGTAAATCATGTTAACTCTTAATATTTTATCCGTGTTTAACTAATCATAACTAAAAACAGTAAGCAGTTTCCTTACAATTCCGTAATCGTAACCACAGTTAAAGTTTTGCCAAAAACCGAACCAAAACTTAAAAAACCCAAAACTGGCTTATCCATGTGAATTGGCACGGACTTGTACATTAAGCACATACAGTCACTCATGTCCAAAGTAAAAAAAAAAACTGGACAGCCACTTTTGTGAACAATGGACATCCACTGTTTGAACCATCCTTGATGGGATGTTTATATTCGGCGTGGGCTACACGTAGTATAACCCTAAGATTAGAACAATCTTCTAGCAACATTTGAAAATGTATTTATGGCAAGGGATTGGCTAACTGCTACATAAGTAAAGCTAGCTTTGTGACTACTTCATGTTGAGTACTGTGAAGAATTGATACCTATCTGCTAATTGCCTATGTCTTTAAATTATAATAGGTCCATTTGCATACATTAATTCTCTTTTAATTTTTATTTTCTGTTCAGTACCTTTGCCTCGAAGCACTTGAACAATTTCAATGAAAATGAATTGAAGATGTACGACCGGCTTATAAATCTCCCTTCGAACGACTGGGATATATATTACTGGGCTACAGGTAAGGTCATCCGTCTAAGTGCTAAAGACGTATTATATTTTGTGTAAAGGTAATGTTGGTTGGTGGACGGTAGTGAACTTCAAAGCTATGGATGTTTATAGTTCTTTGCAGAATTCTCATCACTGTGGTACCAATGGGATCCTTCCCTACCATACAGCGCATTGTAACCAACGTCGTACTACATAATTACCATATGAAAACTTGTCACTTCCGCTCCTGCCTCCTCCTCTACTCCCTCATCTCCCCTACTCCCTTATCTCCCCTACTCCCTTATCTTCCCTTTTCACCGCTCTTTTTTTCTTACCAGGGGCGCTGGCAAGTCGTCAATAGACGGCAGTCTTTTTAGAACTTGCGTTCCTGCTTGACAGTACGGTTGTTGGTGTTAAGAGCAGACATTTTTTTTAAATTTTGAGCTTGGGTGGTGATTACTTTGTTCTTCTAGCCGGGTTAAGATGGCAGACAGTGAGGTGAAGTTTTAACTGTTAACGGGGTTGGCTGTAATGCCTTTGTGTTGTTCATTGTTAGGTTGGTAAGTACGACTGGAGTGGTTACTGATTCCTTGGGAATCTCTACGTGGTTTGTATCTCTCCCTCTGTTTCCCCCAACGGGTTTGTAGTTTAGACAAGCAATGACGATCACTGCGTAATGCCGTTTTGTGGACGTTGCATTAGTCAGGCATGTTCTGATCTCGCTGTGTGCGTAGTAGGATGCACGGGTATTTTGCGACAAGACAGTTCGTGAAGGAATTTTTAACTATACCATGAGATAATTCGTGAAACAAGCTGGTGGATTCCACGAGGTTTAGTTCGTAGGGCGTAATTGTATGCCACGAGATAGTTCGTGAGGAGGATTGTTGCTACTGTGAGATAGTTCGTGAGGATTTTCACATATTGGTATCGAAGGTACGAGTGAAATGGCATAGGACAGGAGACTGTTGGCAAGCTGGTGGCTTGGTTGTCTGGGCAGCCATGTGGTCGGCGATTAGTGTGTCACCGTGGGTGCTATAGACGATTCATGGTGCCGGTTTAGGTTGTGGTACTCCCCCGGTGTGTGCAGTATGGGCGAGGCCGCTTTCGGTTGATAATGATTCAAGAATTGACTCAAAATTACTAGAGCTGCTGTTACAGGGTGTCATTGAACAGGTTTCAAATGTATCGGTGGGGTTTGCGTCCCCTATTTTCTTGGTTCCGAAACCAGACTGATCGATTCGCATTATCCTAAACGTGAAGCTATTAAATGAATGTGGTTGCATGCAGCGATGTTATTTGAACAATGTACCAATTGTGGTACAGAATTGTGAAAAGGCTGGTGGCTGACAAGGTGGATTTGCCACAAGGCAGAATTAAACAGGACGGAAAGATGAATAGGCTCTAGAAGTTTCAGTACAGCTTAGCTGTAGAACTTCGGCCTTTGGTTTAGAAGGTCGGGGGGTGAATTCCCCGATCAAGCAGTCTGACATTTAAGTCCAAAAGTCAATGTAAATAGGTTTGCATCTGTATTTATTTGGCCCATTGATGAAAGCGCAAGAAACCTCCTACAAGAGTGGCATGACAACTGATTTGGCCAACGTCCTCTCCAACAAGTGACGACCCTTCTTATGCCAGCCACCCTCTGCTCACACACTAGAACATGAGGCATACCATCGCAAGCCTTTCCCACTGCACTAACCACCAGGTCCCAGTAGAATAACCTAAGGCAAGCAGCTGGAACTGGCAAGCCCAAACCAAACCACTCGCCTTAGCCATCAACTTCCGAGACCGACAGCACTACCTGTCAAAGACTGCAAAGATCTTTGCAACCTCCCACGCCCGAAGTCTGCCTTGTACGCCATTCTGTGCTCAGACTGCGACAACATTTATCTAGGTGAAACTAAGCGTCGAATTTGTACCCAAGTATGTGAACACATGAAGGCCGTGAATAAACTGTAGATCAAGAACATTGCTGTTGCTGCCCTCCACAGCTTTAAAAAACCACAAAATTGCATGGATTGATTTTGCTGTAACCCACTAAAGTTGAACCCTTCCTTCGTGCCCTTTAGAGCATCTCCATTCAGCTCTTCCAAAGTACAGGGACATCCCTCATGAACACCCAAGATGGTATTCATCGAGACGTCACAAAATTATTACGTCTTCAGTGGACCTAGAGAATGAACGGCATGTAAAAAACTCCTTCCCCATCATCCCAACCACAACACAGAGACACAATCAGCTACATCCCAACCAACAGCTCCTATACGAAACACAAGTGGCAAATTCAAACAAACTACAACCCGTTTCTCCAAGCCGTAAGTTGTTGACACGTCGAAGTGCCTGATGAATATGGGGAATCTTCCCAGAAGATACAAACCCATCGAAAATTTGCATCTTGATTTAAGGATGATCAAGAAACAAAATGGTAAATTGCATTTAACTTTGGATTGAGTTTGAATTACCAAAGTAAAAAAAAAAATAATGAGCCCATCGCCTTATCGAGCTTTCGGTTTTACTTGAAAACGAACCCGATTTGGATATTATGTCGGTTTTCTTACAATAATTATCAAAATATTAAAAAAAAAAAAAAAAAAGCTACACTAAATGAGGACACAAATAACTAAAAAAAAATATAATTTAATAAACTAAACAGCAAAGACTGTTTTCTTGTTGTCTTGAAATATTAAATAGTTATAATTTTCTACAGATAAATGACAGCAAAGCTCCTACAATCATTCAATTTAATATTTCGTTTTAACAATTCTGCACTTCACTTTTCAAGTGTCTGCGTTTGAGGTGTTCACCTATCCGTGCCGTAGCGGGTTTATACCCTTTAGCGCATTCAAGGCCTAGTCGATCGATTGCCTGCTCTTTGCCTGACAATCGAAAACGAGGCTTTGTGGACATAAGATGTGGTAATGATATTTACGCACTCCTTCCAAGCAATGGAACGCATTCAAACATGAAGCTTCATTAAGTATCAAGTCACCTTCGCATTTTTAATGACACTTTCTTAATTTCTGGTGTTGAATCTGATTAACAATTAGATTGTATGGTAATTCAAGAGAACATAACCAATTAGTGGAGAAAAATGATGACACTGCCTGGTTCATCACAACAAGCAAAAAATTTGGTAAAGCAATTTAAATTCTAAATTATGTAAGCATAAGTTGGGGTTGGTGTGGCTCGTACTGACATCCAGTAATAAAAAAAAGTATTTGAAACGGTACAGTAATTTTAAATTCATAATATTGAATGTCGACAAAATAAACCTAAAGTTCAGTCACGGATCCAGTGGTGAGTCGGGGCTGTAGCTGCACCCCCATGCTCCAATTTGGAACTTTCTGGAACCCCCCATGGCTCTACTGGTGTCTGGTGCCCCTCTGATAATTTTATAAACCCACCATGCCCCCCAATCTAGATCAGCCACTGCTAAAGTTGTTAAAATTATGTCTGCAGCCAATCAAAGTTAGAACAATTACTGCTCAATTGCCGATCACCAAACTCAGTTTCTGTTTGGCAAGTAAGTGCGTTAAGGTGTACCACATTATTTTCCGTTTATAATTTTTTGCCAATGGCTTCTTTCTGACTTAAAAGGGTAACGAACAATATTAAAATTAAATTGCTGGTGTCTTCTTTTAAAGGTGTCAAGGATACTCCTGAAGAGTTCAATAACAAGATTATGAAAATGCTGAAAGAACATGTCAGTAATCCAGACCGTGAAGCCAGAATCAAAGAATCAGCTTTAGAGCCGATATCATAATGCTTGTTGAAGCTGAATTAATGGTACCAACCAGCTATTCTCTGGTTTTTAGTGTAAATAGTGACCACTGTTTAGTTGACTTGCTCCAGCATGTACATAGAGTTTTCTTTTGTTTTCTTTATATTTTTTCTGGAATTAAAAACTGAGCGTTTGTTTAAAAATGTCTTTGAGGTTACTATAGAATTAATAACTTTTCTAGACTGATTGTGCAGACTGAAAGAGAGTTCTTGACCAGCATCATTAATTAGGGGTTTGAATAATATCTCTGTAATGTGTGGGGCAGTGGCAACCCGGACCACTGCACTGTGACTGAGGTTGGTGCTAATGACCAAGCTGTCGAC
>JAHWFP010220622.1:57755-81469 GCA_023313725.1 Lithobius niger | reverse complement strand
TAGCAGAGGTATTAGTAGCCGCAACTACCGCCAGAGCTCCGCGTAGGATAGGAAGAAGTAAGACGGTATATCTAGTTAACTTTCTAATCTATGGTGATGCTGTACCACACCTTGGGAACACATATTTAGAGGACTTCATTTCTACTTGAAGCGTTAAGTGTAAACAGAGTAGTCAAGTCGTTAGGGTTAAAATCCAAAGAATTTTATCCAAAGTGGTTGATTATGATTAACAACTAAATCATATTGTTGAAATCTTTAAGTTAAATCAATATTAAATATTAATGATAACCAATAATTTATTAAAACTTTTACCTGATCATTGTTATTGATTATTCATTATTTACCTAATACTATGCTTTATTTACTTATTTAACTAATTGTGTAACATTGTATAATTTATGTTGATGATTTCTGATTTTTTGTTTGTTTGTAAATTGTAAATATTTGTACAGTATATTTTTGTAAGTTTTGGTTGTATTGTCCAATGTAACCCATACAAGCTTATAAGCTTCGGGGTACATCATGTAATCAATTATTATTATTATTATTATTATTATTATTATTATTATTATTCCAACATGGCCACCATGAGGAGGTTGCAGTGATAGAGAGCAGAAATTTTGATGAATTAAGAAGGAAATAGAGGAGTGACATATGAACTGAAAGGTATTCAGGACATCTAAGATATCACAGAAGAGCATGGCATAGTTTTGGTGAGCTATTCTTGTGATGAACAGTGCTAATTCAGTGAATTTATTTGAGGCAAAACGATCAGGATTCATGTTGGGATGTGGAAGCCATAAAATTCTGAGTGTGTTCGTTTTGCATTCGGAAAATAAAAAGTGCAAGAAAAGTTTAAAAAGTGTGACACCGGATCAAAAAAAGTGAACCAGATTTAACCCAAGTGAACCAAAAGAAAATAAAGTAAAAATTGAAATTTTTCTTTGGTTTTATACAAAAAAAAGTGCTTCATAACAATGGAAGATGAGGTAAATGGAAGAAAATAAACCACAAATTGACTAATATTGCACTTGAATATAAAAACTATGTCAAGATGTCAAGGAAATTGTGAGGGAAAACTAGGTAATCAGGGTGATTGGGTAACATGTGGAGTATGTAACTCAAAATATTGTTATAACTGTTCAGGATTGAAGCAAAACACATGGAAAACAATGAATGATGAGAAGAAAGCAAAGTGGAAATGCAAACAAAAATGTAGACAACCAAGAACATTATCAGACTCAAATGAAACTGTAGATGATAACGAAAAAAATGAAGAAGACAAATTACCATTGGACAAAGAAGAAGATCAACAAAATGATGAGGAGACAGAACAGCAAAAGAAAGAGTATAGAATAAGAATGGAAAAAAAAATTGACCTACTCATTATGAAAATTGATAAACAAAGCACAGAATTGGAAGATTTTAAGAAAGCGATTGAATTTCTTAGTGAAGAACAGAAAGAACTAAAGATGGAAAACAAAGATTTGAAAACTCGAATATATGAAATTGAAGCAAAGATACAAGATCTGGAAAATAAAGATGTAAGATACAGTGCCATAGAAAAAAAGATGAGTGAAATACAAAGAAGTGTAGCGGATAAAGAACAATACGATAGGAACAAAAACTTGGAAATCTGCCAGCTTGATTGGCTAGAAGAAGAAAATCTTGAGCAAGTAATAGAACAAGTCGCAAGAAATTTCAATATACAATACAACGCAAATGAAATAGAAATAGCACATCGAATACCAAACAAAAACAAAGATAAACCGAGTAATGTAATCATACAATTTAAGCATAGAGAAAGCAGAAACAAATGGTTAGAACAGAAGAAAAGAATTGTAACAAATGACAATATATATAGGAATGGAAATAGAAAGCGTGTGTACTTAAATGAAAATATGACACCAAATACAAAGAGACTTTTTTGGATGACAAAAAACTTTGCAGCCCAGAATGATTATAAGTACGTATGGTTTAAAAATGGAAAAATCATGATGAGAAAAAATGCTGATACAAATGAAGTGAAAATAGTGCATGATGAAAATGACTTAGTGGTGAATACATAATATTCGACTACGTAAATAAGGTCTTTGATAAAAAACAACAAGTACGTAGCGAAATTATGAAAGATGTTGGGTATTATGAAAATGTGAAATTATTACACTTAAATATTAGATCATTAAGATCGAATTGGGATGTTTTCTTACAGAGTATCTTGGAGTTAAATACAGACTGGGAAATGATTATATTAACAGAGATTAATATAAAAAAAGATGAAGTTGAATATTATAATTTACAGGGATATGAGAAAATTGTGATTACCAGAGAAAATACACTTAGAGGTGGGGGAGTCATGGTGTTCGTAAAATCAAATCTTGATATAACTTATAATAAAATAGAACAAGAAGGAAATTCCATTATAGAAATTGAAGTGCATGATAAAATCAATAAAATCCAGGATATGCAAATTGTAGTAATATACAGAAAACCTACATTAAATAAAAAGGCTTTTTCAAAATCATTAAAAGAAATACTAGAGAAGAATAATGAAAATAGCACACACCAAATTATAATTGGGGACATGAATATTGATATATTAGAAAAATATGAAGATTATGAAGATAACTACGACCAGTCAGCAATAGACTACTATGAAAATATGTTAGCAGAATCAGGATTAAACTGTAAAATAAATTCACCAACTAGAGAAGAGTTTTCTTTAAAAAATGGTTTAAATTGTCTACATAAATCTTGTATCGATCACATATACATAAAAAGTAAAATTGGTAAATCAAGAGGTGGCGTTCTAACAGAAAAAGTAGCAGATCATTATTGGACAATGATTTGGATATGGAATCAAAAAAAGGATAAAAAAAATACTATGATTAAAAATGAAATTGAAGAAGAATTCTTTCTGAAGATAAATAACAATCAAATTGAAAAAGAGTTAAATCGAATAAACTGGGGTTATTTAACAGACATGGATGATTCAGAAATGATTTATAATGAAATTTTAAAGAATTTTCATGAAATTTATCAAAAAAACACTACAAAACAAAAGAAAAAACACACAAATAAAAATAAACAATGTAGAAAAGAATGGATGACTGATGAATTAGTAGCAAGCATAAATAGAAAAAACAAAATGTGGAATGATCTAAAAACCTTAGGAACTAAAGATGAAGAACTATTAAAAAAATATAAAAGAGAAAAAAAATCTACAGAAAAGAAAATTAGAGAATGTAAAAATATTTTTTTTCAAAATAAAATAAGCAAATTACAAAAAAATAAAACATCAATATGGGCAGTAGTAAATGAGTTAACTGGGAAAAACGATAAAAAGCAAATTGATGAGGAAATATTGAAGGCTTTCAATGATAAATGCTTAGGAAATATAGTCAATGATTTTAATCAAAATTTCTCAAATCAAGTAATAGAATTAAGAACGATAAATAAAGACGAACATGAAATATATAAAAAAGGTGATTTTTCAAAGGAAGTAAAAAAAGAGAGGATAAACCATAAACAATGCACAAAACAAACTATGTATTTAGAAGGAGCAACAGAGACGGAAATAATAAATATCATAACAGAATTAAACAATACAAATGCAACAGGATTAGACAAAATAAAAACTGACCATATAAAAAAAACTAAAGAAAATACTGCAAAAGCGATAAGTAAGCTAATAAATGTAATGATTAAACAGGAAGTCCGGCCAGATCAGTTAAAAATTCAAATCATAAGACCAATACATAAAAAGGGATCTAAACAAGATTTAAGTAATTATCGTCCAATTGCATTATTATCCATAATTGATAAAATTATAGAAAAGTTTTTTGTAAATAAAATATGGAAGTTTTTTGAAAAATACAAAAATCTAACATCATCACAATTCGGATATAGAAAAAATATGGGAACGAATGATTTATTATCAGAAGTAAATGACCTAATAACAACAGGGCTAAATGAGGGAAAATATATTGGTATTGTTTTAATTGATTTACAGAAAGCTTTTGATACGTTTGACAAAAAAATTTTATTACAGAAATGCTATAATTTGGGTCTAAGAGGAAAAATATATAATATAATAAAGAGCTACTTAAACAACAGAAAAACAATTGTACAAGTGAAAGATGTAAATAGCTATCCAATAGTAAGCAATTTTGGAGTACCACAGGGATCTGTACTTGGGCCACTACTGTATTTAATTTATACAAATGACATTGTTGACATTATAGATAAAACTGACATTTTCATGTTTGCTGACGATACAGCTTTGATTTCTATTAATAAAGATTATAATGATATGATATACAATTTACAACATGATTTTAACATAATAAATGATTATTATATTGAAAGTGAATTGTTTATAAGTAATGAAAAGACAGTACAAATGGATATTACAGTCTCAAAAATGAAAATAAAAAATAAAAAATGGATAATAAAACACTTTGGAGACTGTGAAAACTTAAAATATAAAAATTACATACATACATGTAGTGATAAATGCATAAAATTAGATAAAAAACAAACTATGAAATATTTAGGAATAGAAATTGATAAAAATTGGTCATTTAAAACTCAGATAAAAGGAACAATAACTAAACTAAGAAAAATATGCCCTAAGATATATAGATTAAGACATTTACTAAATAATAAACAAAAGACAATTATACTTGATGCATGGGTCTTAAGCATAATAAGATATGGTATAGAGATCTATGGACATGCTTCTGAATATTTACTTGAGAGACTTCAAAAAATTCAAAACAAACTGATTAAAATCTTATTTGGAGAAAAAAATAAAATAAAAACAAAACAAATCTTCAAACAAAATAAAATTATGAATGTAAAGCAAATAAAAAATTTAGTTATACTAACAAAGTATTATTTTGATAATAAATTTAAGTCCAAAACATGCAAATTGGGTGAAATAAGAACTGTAAAAAATATTTATAAACTGCCAGCTTGGAAAAATAATTACGGGAAGAGAAGCCGACAATATTTTATACCAAATATTTTTAATGAAATTCCAAAAGAACTACTAAATTGTTCAAATAAAGGGCAGTTCAAGAAAAGTATAAAAGACGTCTTCTTCCTTGATGATAAATTATAAACAAATAATGTACATAATGTTACTTGAAATATAAAAAATAAGTGTATAAGTGTATTCAAAATGTATAAGTGTATTATTGTTGTAACCGACTCATGTGGGGTGTATGTTTGGAAGTGTAATTTAAAATTGTTTTCTACTAGATTATTATTTTTTAAAACTCACACAAACTGTAGCAATGCAGTTTCGAGGGTTACGATTGTAACTATTTTGAAATAAATTATTATTATTATTATTATTATTATTATTAAAAAAAAATGAATTTTCCTGGAGTCAGCAGACCATGAAACAAGGGTGGCACAACTAACAACATCTAATTTCTCGTGACTGAATATTTACATTTTTTGCAATAAGTTTTCATTAGGATTGGGAATCTTGAAATTTAAGGAAAGGGATATTTAAAATTGGTGTGAATGTCTGTCCTTAGGAGAGCCATCGGTTTGTAATTATTCCATTTGGTTTGATAACGATTTTTGAATGATACAAACGTGTCAAAATCATTATCGAAATCTCTGACTGAAGGTGTGGACAAAACAATCATTGATAGTTTTCTTTACTCTTTCTACAACTATAACTTGTAAAAGCAAAATGTACAATTTTTTTTCCCTTTTGGTACACCGTAATGAAGAACTCGACATTGTGCAGTAATATCAGACATAATTCTGCGGTGGCATTAAGAGTTTTGCATGAACAGGAATCTTCTCAAAATAAAATTAAAGACATGAAGAAACTCCCACTCTTTTCCTTTATTGACCTTAAGGAATGACTCAAGTTGGAACGACCGAAGGGAATGACTCCCAAAGGAATTACCGAATGACTCCCAAGTTTTCTGTTCAGATCTGAGTCCTCTTAGTGGTACCGTTTGCCGATGACAAGTTTGAATTAATGGAAGTGTGTCCATTCATACTTTTGCTGAGATGAGAAATTGGTTGTATGTTACTTACAAACAACTTGAATTTGACCTTTTTGAAACTGGTGCCCTGAGGGCTTCCTCTTGCAACCTTCAGTTGATAACGGTTGAGATTTCTGCACTGATAATGGAATATTTCAAGATAGTTGGAATTATTCGCGAATCGAAACTTCAAAGTATGCACTAGCGATCCTGTGTTGTATAAAGAATTCGGGTGAAGGTAATCTGGTTTGTTAGACACGCTCCGTAAGCTTTCAGATTCACTCGCCTGTAAAAGGAAGGATTTAGCGTGAAGTTGCATGGATCGTAAGTAATTAGCAAGGTCATTTTTTTTTTCTCAGTCAACACCTTCCCTTTCGTGCCTGCCTAATGACGAAGGGCCTTTCAACCAAATAATGCTGGGGAAAATAGAATGCGGTCCGTAATTGGCTTTGTTCTCAGCGTGAAATGTAATGATATACGTTTACAGAGAATTTTGCAAACAGTGGCTCGTAAAATTATAGTGGTGTGCAACTATACCCAACGCTATACACAGCGATCGGAGATGCAATTATGTAAATTGTGATTGGTTCCGCTGGTTGAAGATGATTATGCACCTGTTGTTTTAGGGAAAACTGAATGAGCCTATTTCGACTTGGTTACGCTGTCAAACCACGAAGATAGTGAACATAGAATTATTAAATTCAAGTAGCTGAAAGCGGCACGCAAACGTAGGCATATTTGATTCCTAAGATGTAGCAATACAAATAGTTAGACCTCAAGAGAAAATGACATATATCATTGTAGCTGGAAATTCATGTGCCCTGAGGGTGATCTCAGATTAGGCACAGGGCAATTGGCATGGGTAATTTCTGGTGGTATCAACTGTGGCAATGTTAATTTATTTTTTCTGAATTCATTAGCTAGCTTCTTCGTTAAAGTCTCACCATTCTTTGGACTAGGCTGATGTTAGTTTTAATGAGAACTGGTTATTTTCTGATTAGATTCATCCAGGGAGTTTGTTGTGGATATTTTCTGTAGCGTTGATGACACGTTAAGTTTTTCTGAAAACATTGGCTATCTTCATTGTTAAGTCCTCCAGCATTCTTTGGGCGTATTGATAGTTAATTTCAGTTTGAAAACGTTGGTTATCTTCACCGTAGAGTCTTGGCATTCTTTGGGCGTGTTGGTAGTTAATTTCAGTGGGTTGTTTACCTTCACCGTTACAGCTCAGCATTCTTTGGGCATATTGATAGTTAATTTCAGTTTGAAGACGTTGGCTATCTTCACCGTTAAGGCTTGGCATTCTTTGAGCTTGTTGGTACTGTAGTTAACTTCAGTGGGAATTACATTGTTTACCTTCACCGTTAAGGCTCAGCATTTTTTGGGCGTATTGATAGTTAATTTCAGTTTGAAGACGTTGGCTATCTTCGCCGGTTAAGGCTTGGCATTCTTCACCGTTTAGTCTTGGTATTATTTGGGCTTATTGGTAGTTAATTTCAGTTGGAATACATTGGCTACCTTCACTGTTAAGTCTCTGAGCATTCTTTGGACTTCTGGTGGTTAATCTCATTTGGTTTATGCATTGCTACACTTTTCTAGTAAAGTTGGATAATGTTTTTTTAATGATTAACTCGTTTACATCCTCACTTAACGGGGAAAACTCCCATTTGCGTTGTTTTCTGGTAGTCCGAACACAACCAAATGATAAGGACTTGGTACCCTTCCGAGAGTATGCAAGATCGAACCTGGAACCTGATTTGCCACCTGGGTAGATTTAAAAGAAAATGGTACCTCTGCATACGTTGCTGGTATAGTCACAGGATTACGCATCGTAGAAAATGGTGATGTAAGCATTACCTATAGTATCAACAATATAGGTTATGGATTGCCGTGTAGGTGATAGGTGATATTGCCGATATAGGTGATTGCCTTTTTGGGCTGGCAGTCAGCGACCCCTGGGAACTTGCCAGTCATGTTGCTGCAGCAACAAATTATTATTATTATTATTAACTTTTGTACCTACGACGCTGTTTCACTAGTTTGAGAGTGTCAAAATATTCTTGTAAATTAACCCGTGTTGGGCATGCGACTTTAGGCAGAAAGCAAAAACTGACATTGCCCAAGTTATTGCAGTGAACTTCTGATCTTTATCAGTTCTATTTTGTGAACGGTTAATTACTTCTGCTAATTAATCGAGTCTGCACCCTACTAACCAACTTTTTTTTTCTCTCTTAAAAGTCGATTGCTCAAAAATGCAAACGTTTATATTATTACTATTATCTCATTTCCATCTGGTGTTGCTAGGCTTCAGTGGCGGGGTGGCGAGTCCTGTGTATATGCATGTATATATGCAGACAGCGGAGCAGGTAGCCATGCAGCCGGTCGGCGAAGAACCTACTTTTTTATGTTGTTTTTGAGCTCATTTTCATTTCATAAACAATAAAATATTTCACGCTGTTTAATTAGCGGGGCAGCGGGAACTTTCATCAGGTATGCCTAACAACTTTTTTTTTTTTTTTTGTTTCTGGTTGTTCGCTTTCGCCCGACAACACTAACCACGTGTTTACTGGTTGTTTATTAGGACAGTTATTAAAAAATGCCACGGTCTCGGAATGTGAGGGCTACTCAACACCCTGACCCCTTGCCAAAAGAACCAAATTAGGATAGCGTGACAAAGACGGCTTTATCTTGGAGCCGAATCAGGGTTTAGGGAGTCTCCAGCCAGCCGACCAATGAAAGACTTCGTCACGTCATCAGTTATTGTTGGTACCGCGTTTGTGTACGTGTGTGTGTGGGGTGTCGGTGGGTCGGTGAGATAATGAAGCTAACGATATCCTGTCGTATTTTATTTGATTTTGAATGGACGTGTCCTTTGTGGAGAAAACAGGCTTGTGAAACAGGGCTTTTGGTTGTTCTTTCTTTATTTTTTATTTTTGTATTGTTCGTAGTGAGGGATTTTTTTTTTTCTCTTTTGAGTCTAGCAAAAAGTTGAACAGTCGGTCATGATCAAACGACTGGTGATAGTGGTGTTAGTGCTGAAAAAAGTTCTACCTTTTTAGGTTTCGTGTGCACGGAATGTTTTTAGTTGTAGGGTTTGGGTTCTCAAGTTTGCATTCATCATTAGCTACTTCGACACATAAGCAGATCCTTGCGAATTTATCTGCAGATTTCAGGAGCTTGCTTGGACGATCGAACCTCAAACCTGAATTGTATGCACACAGGATTGAAAGGAAAAATGGTCCTGCTGCATACCTTACTGGTAGTTATGGAAGACGGCGAAATTTGGCTTCGTGGTCGTGAAGACAAGAAATAAAAGTCAGCCCCTGACTGGCAATGAACGAACCACGGTAGACATCCAGCAAACAGTACAATTTTCAGCAGTTTATTCCTGCCTTGATCATCAGAATAAACTGCTGAAAATTTTACTGTTTGCTGGATGTCTACCGTGGTTCTTTCATAGCCAGTCAGGGGCTGATTTTTATTTCTTGTCTTCACGACCACGAAGCCAAACTTCGTCGTCTTCTATCCTTCAGCCTGACCATTGTGTTTCTAGTGTTCATAGTTCTTCCATCATGTGCCCAAGGCTCCCCATTTTTAAGCAACTTTACGCAGTTTACCCATCTTTCGTGAGTAAATGGGTTAGAGGAGCTGATCAAACAGCAGAGAAGGCGATCAAGGCAGGAATAAACTGCTGAAATTTTACTGTTTGCTGGATGTCTACCGTGGTTCTTTTATTGCCAGTCACTGGCTGACTTTTATTTCTGGGTAGTTATGGGATTACGCATTGTAAAAAGTTTCGATTTTCTTGTAAGCGATAACACAAGTCTGACGCCACGAAACATAACAACTAAATTTTCGAATTTCTTGAGCTGCTTTATCGAAGTCCAGCTAAAACAAAAATACAATTCGTACACGGCAGAGCTACCAAACCTTTAAAATCCAAAACACGGGTAGCCGACTGGAGCGTCAGATTCTAGGTGTCTTGGTCCCAGTCATGTCTTGTCTTCTTACAGACACGGGTTCGATCCTTGTGAAGGGAATTGTACATGTACGGGTTTTTCTCCGATTGTTTTCCGCCCGTTGCACGAAGGTTTCTTCCGGTACTCCGGTTTCCTGCGCCTCCTGCGGAGAAAAACAAGTGATACGATGGTGGTTCCTTCCACTTATCATGTGGCACTTGGGACCTTCAAAAACCTCTAAACTTACTGTTGATTGTCGCCACCTTGATGGTGTTCGTCGTTGTTTCCATCTTCCGCATGACATTGCGCGTCAATTGGGCGATAAGTCTGGCCTACTGTCCGGTGTTTTTCAATTTTTGCAGGAGGTACAGATGTATGACAAGATTTAGATTAGGAGTTTGAATAATATCTGTGTAATGTGTGGTGGAGTGGCAACCCGGACCACTGCACTGTGACTGAGGCACGCCATTAATTCTCAATCCACCCCCCCCCCCCCCCCCCCGAGCTTACTGCCCGACACCCAACTATACAAAGAACAGACCAATTCACCAAGTTGCACAGTAATGCGTTCCAGTACGACTGTCGCCATATTGGCGGAAGTGGCTACCACTGATCTATATGTTGTTGGGAGGAAGGTTTATGAACAGCTGTCTCCAGCTCTGAATTGCTGGGTAAGACTTAGTGTAGTTCGTGACTCGAGTGATTCGCCATAATAATGTATGAAGCCAAGTTTTTTGGGAGTTGGGTGCACTTTTCAATTTGGACCACTATGGCAGTTAGGGGACATTGCCCGTATTGACGCATTGGGCAGCAATAGCGTTGGACATTTTCTCTGCCTTGATAACCACTTTGTCTTGATCCCAACTCCGAATCTAGCCATTCTTCTTGAGTGAAGAATTTACTCGTAAGACGTCACTTGTCGAGCTTGTGTTTGAGTTGTATACTTGAAATAAACCTCTTTCTCCATAGACACTGAACGACCACTGCATACGTGGTGGTCCACCAAAAACTGACGACCCACAATTTTCTGAGGCCAGGTTTTTTTTGAGTTAGGTGCACTTTTCAACTTTGACCACCACTGCCATATCCCAATTAGGGGCATGGCCCGTATTGACGCATTGAGCAGCAATAGCGTTGGGCATATTCTGTCTAGATAACCACTCTGTGCTGATCCCTACTCCGAATCTATACCACGCGCAATGGCTGTTTGCTGTGGCGTGCATATCACGTCACTGGGCTAATCCAATCAGACGGCCAAACAGCCGTTGTTCTCGTTCGTCATTGGCTAACTCATGGTGACGTCATGGCAAACAGCCATTGCGCATGGTTTAGCCTTTTGTGTTGTGTTAAGAATTCATTCGCAAGACGTCAGTTGTCGAGTTGTTTTGTGTTCTACTTGAAATAAACCTCCTCCTCCATAGACACTGGCCGACCTCTGTATATATAGTTATCTGGCTTAACCGCCCATTTCATCCGCTTCAAGTGAAAAAGTAAAAGCAAAAATGAAAAAGAATAGAGTTCACAAAGCCTATAGTTGGCTGCTTAGACCAGAGAACATGGCTATAATGCCTAAATTGCAGCTTTTCCGCGAGTGGTTATTTTTTTGTTTCGTATTTTTCACGAGATCTGTTCAAATTAGTGCCGTCATGTGTAGCCGGAACTTTTCATAGAAGCATAATATTTCACGCACTTGAGCCAGTTTTTTTCTCTTCCCTCGCCCATAAAATACATTCATTTCCTTCAGTGGAGCGAATGATCTACTCCACGTGTGGTGCAGGATAGTCTTGGGGCTGGTGCAAAAATAATGGATTATATAGCTGGAACCGGAAACAAATGTGGTGTATTTGCCATTGTCAAGCACTTGGAAGTCTAGGGTGATGATGATAAATAAAGCGGGGAGATAATTTAAAGATATGTATCAGTTTGTGGAAATTCTCTGGAGAGATTTGTGAGATGTGGAAACTTTTCTGGTAATAAAAGAAAGTGGGATTGAACTAAGTTCGTGGAAGGCCGAGAAGTGAAGATGGCGCCGCTGAAATTGTGCAGTTTTACAATGGTGTCGTATCAAAAGTGGATTTAATTTTAAGTGGGCATTAAGTTGGAGTATAATGGCTGGCACTATAAATGAAAACGAGTTAAAATGAAATAAAACGAACGCCCGCGTGCATTGCCTGGTGTCTAAGTTACGCTAGTGAGAGCATTACTAATATGTACAGTGCAGTTAAGGGTAAAAGAAACTTTATTCCTATTGCGACGAAAATAAGCATTGCCTGTAAATTTTAGCATCTTGTAAGGTCTAGAGAGAAAATGCATTTTGAGAATAAATGCTAACGGGTAATGCATTTACGGGTGAGGTATGTTTTCGTTTAAGCAGTACTGAGATGCAGAATTCAGCCGCGGCGGCGACAATTCTCTCTTTCCATTGCGACAAAAATCTAAATTACCGCTAAATTTTATCACGGTATTCTCAATATGCCATTTTCCTTCTAGAGAATAAAAGATGCTAAAATTTACACTGAAGCAAGCAGTCTGCATTAAAGACTGGCCAATCATGTTTCTTATGGTTTTTTCATGTTTCTCATGTTTTTTTTTCTTTCTTTTTTCTTACAGGTAAGCGCACGTTTTTGTCAGTTACAACTGTAATAACTCTGTCAGTAAGTAATTTTCTGTTATTGTTAAAATAACAGGGATGGTTCGGTTTGATTCTTTGATTTTGGTGCCGGTTTCGGTTTTACATGCCTACAAAACGATGATTTCGGTTTCGGTATCGGTTTTGCCACCCTCCCCCCCACCCAATGCGATTTTTCTAGTGTTTTTTTTTTTTTTGTATCCGTAGTAATACTAGCTTTCAACTCACTCCTACTTTCACTTTCATTTGCCATGGGACTAGCTGTGGCACCATTTTCCTCTAGTAATTTCTTTTTTTATGATTGTACGAGGAAAATTTAAAAGAACAAATCAATCTTTGATTTAAAAATTTAAAAAATTTAAAAAGAACGCAGACATTTAACAGAACAAAATCAATTTTTGATTTTTCCAATACCTTACGATAAACCGACACAAAATCCGAGAAACGGTTTCGTGTCAGTTTTCCGTAAAAATATAGGTTTCGGTTTCGGTTAACCGACCCATCCCTGAAATATGTCATCGCTAAGAATTCTCAATAATTGATTTGTATACACCAAATTTTGCATCGATTCCTTTTGACGATCAATAGCCCGATCCCAGACATAACGTTGCTTTGTTAGCAAGACTTGCTTTTTAAGCCCTATTATTTGCCACTATTTCTGATGCTATACATTTCGAGGTTTTTTTTGGCATTTTTTTTGTGGTCTTCGTTTGATGTCACCATCAATTCGTCGTGCGTTTCGTCTCAATCACTCAGCAACGTGCAGCGACAACTCCATTATTTAAAATGGAGGGGACAATTTGGGACGACAACCTTGAGGTTGGTCGGTTGCAAAGGATGTCTTCCTTTCTTGTTCATGGTCGGGTTGTCTTTGTGGGGCCGAACAATACAATAATGATCTTGGTAGAGGAGCGTCGTTGCTCCTCCGGTTGCCATCCAGGCCAGCGTGCGGCACTGCCGGCGTGTCGTGTGAAGCCAGGTCGACGTTTCGACCGTGGAAGGGGGGAAGCCGGGGAAGAAGCGTAGGCGTAACTAGAAAGGGGATTTGGAAAAAAAATGAGAAAAAGAAATTATAAAAAAAAAAAAAAGGTTTTCGTTCAGTGCGTTCGTCGTCTTCGCCTTTGGATATACCTTCTGGAACGATCTCGGGGAAAAAAAGTCTTCTTCCCCGTCTTCAGTTGTTCCATCCGTTACAGATCGGCTGAAGCTTGAGAGGATAGACCGTCTTGCAGCGTCATTGTGTATGGCGCACGGTGTGTGGTGGATATGGTATTGGATGTATAAGCTGCTTGCATGCTCGCTCCCTAGTAGGTAGATGGTGGGCTTCGGTGTGCCGAATGGATTTTCTGCATCGTGGGTTGTCCGTATGTCGTTTTCTGTATCTTCTTTTCTTTGCGTTTCTTCGTTTGGTTTTTTTTTTTTTTTTTGTTGCCCCGGGTGCCTTTGGTTTTCTTTGGTGTTCCGATGATCTTCCCATCTGCCTGGGCACAAGTCTGGAGATTTTGTTTGTTGGGTGCCTGGTTTTTGGTGAAAGGCACGCATGGAAATGTTAAAGTTGGTGCAGTTTATTCGTTTTGTTATGGATAAAGCGGCCGGTGAATGGTTCCGTGAACCCTAAAGGCGAAAGCCAATTGAGGATATATTTGGTGTTGAAAGGTCTTGCATTCATCTTAGAGCCTGATTGTGTTTCCTCATTAGTAATCCTTGGAACCCCTTCACTCAGCGAATCCAAGCTCTGCTAGCTGGGTTTTTCCTGCTTGATCCCAGGCCATCTCGAGATAGCTGGGCACGAGCGTGCTCATGCTGTAGCGAAATAGGCCCTTTATGTTCCCCTCGATAGAGAGCTGTGCCTTGTTCCGTTGGACGCCTTTCGAGCTCCATTTCTGAGATAGCTTGCTGCTTGGCAGTCCTTGCGAGCCAAACAAGACGACAATGACCACGAATGGCACTCGGCTTGTCGCTGTAGTCATTAGGAAGAAATGGTGTTCCTATTTATGGATTGGTCACACCAACTTACTCATGGCTTTCTTTTGAGGGGATGGGGGGTTATCCCTCCTGGATGTCATTGAAGTTAGCCATCCTGATGCCACCTAAGGTCCGTCACTTGCTGGTTGATTGTCACCATCTTCATGGTGTTCAGCGCTGTTTCCGTAGCGTACCAATTGGTCAGTAAGTCTGTTCTCCTGTCCGAGATTTTTAAATATTTGCAAGAGGTACAGATGTATGATAAGGTCTAGATTTGGGGTTAGTTAAAAGATCCCTATAATGGCGCAGTGGCAACCCAGACCACTGCACTGTGATTCAGGTGACGCTAATGCCTTAGCTGTCGACAATGGCGCATCCAGCAATTTTGTTGGGGGGGGGGGGGGCCCAAAAATAAATATGAAAATGGATCCAAAAGTCCAGGAATTTTGTTTGGAGAGGGGCAAAAAAATGTGAAAATAGGTACGAAAGTACGCATTTTTAACAGTTTCAGTGATTTTTCATGCATTGAAGAAGCTTAATTTAAGAAATTTTCGTAATGGCAGCAAATTTCTTACTTATTTGTTCAGCTTCGATGTAAATAATTTTTCGTAGTACTGGGGGCGAGGGGGGGGCATGAGAAGAAACACTGGGCTCGAGAACGAATTTGGGTTTTTGAGAGCATTTTAATACAAACCGACGTTACCCTTCTTGAGGCGAGAAAGAGGGGGCTTCTTCGAGGTTTTTAATGTTAATCTCAGATCTTGGGAGGGGCAAGTGCCCCCCTTTGCCCCCCTCTGGGTGCGCCACTGGCTGTCGACATGCCATTAAGCCTCAAACCTCCTCCCCCATTAGTAATATGGATTTTCAAGAGGGCTAAACTAAGGGCTGTTGGGTTTGTATTTTTACACTCAGTTAATTTCATTTCCGTACTTTGTTTTCATATTTTCCTGTGCCAAACCTCAGTTTGTAGAACCTAGTTTATTTGTTTTGTTGTGCAACTTAATTTCTTTCTTTTTATTTGTTCCCCTGTGATTCTCAAAGTTCCACACTTCCCTCGACCGGCCGCTGCACTGCGACTGAGGATGGCGCTAATGACCTAGCTATCGACGCGCCATTAAACCTCAACCTCCACCCTTCATCCCCCCCCCCCCAAAAAAAAAAATATATACCCATGGCGCCAGGTACGTCCAGTTCATTGAGGGTTCCCGAATCCCTTCTATAATAGTAGAGTTCGCCACCACCCACATGCTCTTTGCTGGAACGGAGGTGGTGACAGATAAAAAGCCGTTTAAGTCCGGTATTAGGAGCTCCTTAATGACGGGTCAGCGCAGTGATTTATGATTTGTTGGTGGGCGCTGCTGCGTCACTCGCTCTGCTCCTCCCTTCTTCCACCAGCATTGCAATGCTACATTGGGAATTATTGATCTCTGCATTTATTGTGGTGCGTGGCAAATCGAACGGCACTCCCGGGGGTCAATGAACTCTTTGAAGAAAAAAAAAATATTTTGAAGAAGTCAAATTTTTGTTTGCCTTGGCCAGGCGCGTCCTGGTGTTGGCGCGTCGCGTTCGAAATTGGATAAACCCCCGCATGTTGTTGCTCGTTACTACTAGAAGTCGTGTTGGTCGATCACCCACAGCGCGATCTGGTAGTGGTTGGAAGTTTTCACCTGCTCTCGAGCTTGAGGTTATGAAAATTGAAAATTTTGTGAAGAAGGACATATTACAGGGTTCAGACAAAACCTGGAAAACCTGGAAATCTCGGGGAAAATGAAAAAAAGCCAAAATGTCAGGGAAAATGAAAATGGAGCCAAAATGTCAGGGAAAATGAAAATAGAGCCAAAATGTCAGGGAAAATGAAAATAGAGCCAAAATGTCAGGGAAAATGAAAATAGAGCCAAAATCTCAGGGAAATTTCAGGGAAAACACGATTTTTTTTGAAAATCAGGGAAAAGACAGGGAATTTGAAAAAAAAAATGCCTTTGTGTCTGATCTGTAAGTTCCGTTAAATTAGCCGATCGGGAACAAAATCTTAGGCTGGTAGCAAACATATTAATGTGTTCTTTAAATGTTCAAGTATTGTAGCTATATCTTCAATAAACCAAATCTTAGGATCGTACCAATATCTACGATGAAAATGTGTTTAGTCCCGTCTGGACTAGTCTCTAAATAGCTGTGTTCTGGAATGTTGGATTATTTTCGTACAAATATTAATAAAAACATTAGCTACTGCCTGTTTTCTTATACCTAAACATCTTGTGAACACTTGGAAATTGCCATTGGATGCATCTGGAAAACCTGGAAATGTCAGGGAAATTAAGAATTAAAAAATTGTCATAACCCTGTATTAACGTACCACGTAAAAGGATGATCTCACCTGTTAAATGTAAAGAAAATTGTGTGCGATTTGCCGAATATGGGTGTAAATAACCATTGCGTCGTTGCGCCCATTCTTTTACATCCTTCCATCTTCCTTCGTTCCTGTCTTCGTCTACCAATAAGAAACCACGCCATAATAATTGTCAGTTTCATTACATTTTGCTTTTATTCGTTGTCCCTGTTTTGTTGAATATTACAAAGACAATGCAATAAGGTCTGGAATTTCCAATTAAGTAAAAATGACACAAAAAATGGACAAGTAAGAAAAACCCGAAATTTAGTTGAATCAGTTCCACAACTTTCTAATATTAAGTACGTAATTTTTATTAGGACTAAAAACTGATAGGCTGCCGTTTCAATCTCGGCAGTGAGTATAACGAATGGAAACAAAACCGTGTTGAACTTTATTACTATTCGAAGAAATCTAGTCCATTAAACAACGTATATACACCTGCGTTATGTAGCCATATTAAGTTAATAATGACAGCACGAATAAAAACGAATCCTAATCTGTTTCAACTTTTTTTAACATGGACCTACGCCTTTCTCCCATAAGTTTCACGTCTAATGAAGTTTTATTTTAACGTCTCGCAGACTTGAGGAAATAACTTCATTTAATTTTGGGCGACGCCATGCAGACGATAGACGGGAAAAAAAAAAGGCATAAACCCTAGAATTAGGTGTTTCTTGCCCACCGTTTGCGAACAGCTGATCAGGTGTGTCCCCCCCCTCCCCCCCCCCCCCCTTCCCCATCCCAATTTAGTATTTTGCGCAATCCAAGTTCACTCGTGCAGATATTAGACCCTCTATAGCGAAGTCTCGACAACCATCACAGATCATCTCTGCAGGCAGATGTTTTTATCAGAGAAAAGACATTAGATTGCCAGCTGCAGCCTCGCATACCCCCCCCCCCCCCCCCCCCCCCCCCCCCCCCCCCCCCCCACTACGCCAGTAGATTACAGAAAGCATGCCGCCAAACACGAGAAAAAGGGAGAGAAAAAAAGAAATGACCTTTTTAGGAGCGTCTTTCTCTTCTTTTTCTTTTCTATTTATTTCCCCGTCTTATTTTATTTTGTTATTTTTTTTTTCTTTTTTGAGGGGTAGGGGGGGGGGGGGTTGTTGTTGGTTGCCATTGTTATGAGAGAGGCGCCCAGTCTCTCTTTCCGGAAGTAAATTACTTCATTTAATAACAACTTAGTTGAGAGACGTCGCGCAATCGTTGTCGAAGAAGTCACTTCTTCGAGACTTGATGGCGACCAAGTTGTCTTTCTGTGATGCCAATTTTTGTCGTCAGAGGGGCCAGCTGGAGAAAAAATAAGTAAAGACAGTAATTGTAAGCACACGCCTTGCGCGCCACCCGATGTTCCTTCTGCGTTATTTTGACGTTGATGAAAATGAAAAATAGAGAGCTGGTTGCATTTACAAACCAATGACGTCTTTGACGGAGATTGGTTACAGGTGCACGGATGAACGCCTTTCGATCTTAACTCTGCTTTAATAACGTTAATTTTGTTTTAATTTCTGCCATTCCGACTTAACGCATGCCGCCCTTTTGCGCAAACCGATTTCGGTATTCGACCAGGTGCCCAAATACCTGGAAACCTGAAGAACCTAGAAAACTTGACAAATTTTAAACTCGATCGTCTGAAACTCGGGGAAAGTTCATGGAATTTTCAGATTTTTTTTTACAAAAATTCTGAAAAACTCGAGAAAAAAGCAAACCACACTCATATTAGTAGACCTATACCACGCGTCATGGCTGCTTGCTGTGACGTGCATATCACGTGACCGGGCTAGTCCAATCAGACGGCCAAACAGCCGTTGTTCTCGTTCGTCATTGGCTAACTCATGGTGACGTCACGGCAAACAGCCATTGCGCATGGTTTAAGTGTGTTAAACACTTTGTTAATCCATTGTGTTTTTAAAAAAATGTTAGCCTTAAATTTGTGTAAGCTGTTGACACAAAAGAGTTTAATAACTGAGGCTACTTTTTTTGCATTTTGTGAACTGTATAGACAATAAAATTTGTGAAAAAAATGATGAAAAAATTTCTTAAAATTACGGTAAGTAGCCTGCCTGGAAATTCCCCTCAATTATTCTGGAAAGCCTGGAAAACGCAGGAAAATTTGTTTCTTCACTTTGATGGAAACCGGCCCTATCGCCCAGAAGAGCAAATTTGACCTCTAAGGGTAAATTACTCAGTCTACTCCCAAAGAGGTTGAATTTTAAAAAATGGGCCAGATATAGGCCAACGTAAATTTGTTCATTCGTGTAACTTAATTTTTATCCGTATTTATTTAATCTATTTTGAGCTATTGGCTTTCCGTCCTGTTTAATTTTTGAAAAAACTACAGGCTTAAAAATGTTGATTTATCAGAAGCAATTTTACTTATGGGCTAAACTTAAATTTATTTATTTTGTGTAAGGACGGATTCAGCGGCTCCTTCATTTTTACCACAACTGAATTTGGGATGTGCAAAGTTCTCGAGAACTTATAATAGGCCTAATGCTTTTTTTTTTGGCATGTTAAAAAAAATCGTCATTGTTAATGTATTTGCATGCATTTATTCAGCTTTCATTTCCCCGCGGGAACGGAACTGCTCTTTTTATGACGGGCTTGTTTATGTTTAGATGGACACCACGATGGCTGAGTTAACTCGAAAGAATTTTTTTTCACCTTCGAAAACTTTCAAACTAAGGTTCCTCGATTTTCTGAAAGATTTTATCCCCCCTCCCTCCTTCTTTTCCAAGCAGAGGTATCATTGAACATCAGAACCCACGATGATTTAGCAGATTTGATTCGGGGAACTCGTGTAGCAGAATACAAGTGTGTTTGTGAGAAAAATGACAAAGAGGTTTTTGTGATTTGTCTGTTTCTTCCTTTTCTCCACCCACTCTGCAAACTTGGTTGTAAAATGGACTTGTCCCAACTATTGTCTGGTGACGTGAATGTGCCTTTCTCACGATACGTGTTTGATTTGAAAGTTTAACTATGGTCGAGTTTCAGAAATGGGCCCGCCCCACATCCCCAGCATTATAGTGTGCGCGGCGTATCTTGAGTCCTGCACGTATTTTGTAATTGGCTACGTCTTCCTGGAGGGGGCGGCTTTAACCGACGGCCGCCATTGTTTTTGGTAACTACTTTGGATATCAACAAGCGACCAAACACGTACAATCGATTATTTGTGTTCATTCTGGGACCACCTCAAGATGGGCCGCGGACGTTTGCAGTCGCTTATTTGCGCGGAAGACCTAATTCAATGACTTCGAACCACTAAAGCGTAATGTAATATTGTAGGCTATTCTTTACAACAAAATGTACTGATCTCACTTGAGATTCAGGCGGTTAATTTTGAATGTGTTCGTCAGGGTAGCGTGAGAGGCTACCATGCTCCTTCAGCGGCTATGGGATGTATTCTGGCTAATTCTGGACAATCTTTCGGCCCCGACGATGATCGGAGGTTTCCCGGATCGAATCCCCGGGCTGGCACCTCCCTTTACCAGATATTTCTTGTCTAAAAAAAATCTGGTAATGTTCAAAATTGAGCCGGTTCAGCCATACAAGCATTAATTGCTTCGGCTGACTTAAGGCTCGTCAAAATTTCTTTATAAAAAAATAAATATGTAAAATAAATATAGTGGCTTTTCAAGTCTTTTATTTGCGAATGTCTGATTAATTTCGTCGAATATTTTCCCGAATAATTATTTCTGATTAATTGTCGCCAACTGATGATAAGTGTCTGATTAATTCTCCCGAATATGGTTAATGTCTGATTAGTTTCCCTAAATATTATTTAATTTTGCCGAATTATGATTAATGTCTGATTAATTTTCCGGATTAATGATTAAGGTCTGTTCAAATTCCCCACACAAAGATTAATGCCTGATGATTAACTTTTTCCGAATTATTGTTTAATGTCTGATTAATTTTTCTGAATCCTGATTAAAGTCTGATTAAATTCCCCAAACAATGATTAATGTCTGATCATTGTTGGGGAATTTAATCAGACATTAATCATTATTCGGCGAAATAATCAGACATTAATAATGTTTCAAGTCTGATTAATTTTCCAGAATTAATGTCTGATTAATTTTCCCCTCTGATCAACAAATGCAAATGTCGATTAATATCTGATTAGTTTTGTCGAATAATGATTAATGTCTGATTAAATTCCCCCAAAAATAATGACTAATGTCAAATGTCTGGTTAATTTTGATATTTGAGGGTCAAAATTTCCGAAAATACTTTCTCTATTTTACGAACTAAAGCTATAAACTGGGCGTATGGAAAATTTGAATTTTGTAAAACATTTTAAAAGAAAACGCAGCATGATGATCTCGTGAACTGTGCCAAAACATGGTCAAGAAGATAAAATGTGAAAGAAAAATGCTAACAACCCGCCTCCCAAAATAAATGGAAACCAGAAGCCAAATGGAATAAAAAAATTATCATCACAAATGATCGCAAAAATTACGCAATGCATTTTATTTTGAGGGGGGGGGGGGTTGCAACTGAAGGCACACTGCAATAATCAAAAATACCACAATTCCTTCCAAACCTCACTTTTAATCAGCCAGAGTATCAATCAGACAATGAGTTGGAAAAAAAACACCTTGTTTAGTGACTACAGACAAACGACAACCGGAGTGAAAAGTCAAATAGAATTGATTAATGATAAATAAATGCGGATGCATACCTATTTCTGTTTCCTTTTGGTTGGATGTCAGGGTGCCTCAGTGGGGACTCGAAGCTTCGTCCTTTTGCAATTACAGTCGTGTTAGTCGTGGCTATCGCTCTTCGGCCTCAGGATTCGAAGGTCATAAGGTTCACTATCTCGTTCAGGTAGTCTTGACATTTTAGGTTTGCACCTGTATTTATTTACAGACAGACAAACAAACAGGCATCAGCGTGGGATAAGAAGTTCCTTAACACTGTTTCGCACCGCAGCGGTAATAACTGGAATAAACACAGGCTAGGCAAAAATAGAAGAGTTAGAAAAAAAATTAATCTAAAAACACGAGAATTCTTAATGCCAAAGCATCATAAAAAAAAGAATTTTCTTCCCCTACGATTTTAATTAGACTTGCCAAAAAAACAAGCGCATCGTGTCAGTAAATCGAGACGCAATTTGGTGCTTAATTAGTTCTGTAATGTAAATTTCTCACGCCCAAAAAACCTTAAGCCAGAAATTAATTTTCTCCGTCGGCCCGTATGTAAGTGAAGAAATAATTGGAGAAAGAAGCTCAAAAGGGGGGAAAAAAAATGTTGGGGAAAAAATAATAAATAATTATTTTTCGAAATTTCGAAAAAGGAAGTCGGTTTTGAAAAGGTGGCTTCCACCAGATCCACAACCCAACTGTGATCAGCTGCGTAGTTTGTTAAAAAGACGGCACACATTTCAGAATAATATTTTCTCTCATAACTGATCTAATTACGGATTTTAAAACGTGGCCTGGCTGTTTCAAACTAATTACGGATCCACTTTCAGTTTGTTAACTCGTTTTTTTTGTGGTAGCATTGTGGTGTTCCACTGCTGATTGACTAACGAAACAACGCTCGCTCACTCACTGTATTGATTTTATTGGCTGAAATTACAATTCTTCAAATAGGCCTATCGATGTTTTCAGTTTTATTATAAAAGTGGGTGGTATACGCGTAAATATTTTTCTGTTAATCGTTGATTTAACGTGTGTGGCTCACACATTTACAACAGGCGGTTTAATTTTCGCTAAATACATAATAATTATGAAATGTTAATCGTTAATTTTACTTGCAACGTGTGCGTGCTCAAATATATCATCAGGTGTTTATTTTTGGCTAAATATGTACAAATTGTGAATAACTTGTAACGTGTGTGTGCCCAAATATTTGCAGCAGGAGTTTAATTTTGGCTAAATTTGTACAATTTATGAAGTGTTAATTGTTGATTTTACTTATAACGTGTGTGATGTGCTCAAAAGTATCATCAGGTGTTTATTTGTAAATAAATACGTACAAAATTATGAAATGTTAATCGCTCAATTAATCGGTGATTTAACTGTTAACGTGTGTGTGCTCAAATATTTGCAGCAGGCGGTTTGATTTTGGGTAAATTCATACAAATTATTAAATAATATGGCTAATTCTGGCCGCTTCTAGCAAATTGTAATAAATTATGCAATTTCTGCCTAATTCCGCCAATAAATCTGGCCGATTCTACCCATTTTCAGCTAATTCTCAGCAGATGTCGCAATTCCTATAGCTACAGTAAATCCTATAGCGAATCCTACAGAAATTATTACCCAGGTCCACGAAAATCATAAAAATTACGAAATATTTCTGGAATTCTAGACCAATTCTGGTCACTTCCAGCCAAATCATGTGGACTTGGGCAATGCCCCCTAATTCCATTACATCTACTGCAAAACAATTCTGGCCAAAATCCTTGAAAATTCCAGGCGTTTGTCATAAATTTTGAAATTTAGGCAGTAAATTTACGCAGTTTTTCACGAAGAGCTTGAAGACGAATGTGCTTGCTAAAGAAAACGACTTGGAAACGTCGCATTCTTGTGTTTAAACTTGACATCTGTACTGCATTATTAGCCATTTAATTTTTGCTAAGGTGCTTTTTAAAATTTCAAACTTCTCGGTGGAGTTATTATCGACTGACATACAAAGTTTCACAATTAAAAATTCTTCCCTTTCTTCCTAATTCGCCAGCAGAATCCAACCCACCTAAAATAATTTTGCTTAAAATGAGTTTGCTCAGTGCATGTAAACACAAAATGTAG
>JAHWFP010220622.1:15534-57745 GCA_023313725.1 Lithobius niger | reverse complement strand
AAAAACCATTAGCGCTAGTCAGTGCGATTTGATATGCATAACTCAACCAAAGAATTGTGTGCGAATGCAATGGAGCGAATGAATACGAATCGTGCGTGCGAGCGAAGGCTCAGCCTTTTTAGAACTAAATATTGATCAGTGGAATGGCTTTCCAATACAAATACGCCCGGCGGGGTTAATCTGATGATTGCCGATAATTGCTGGCAATTTGTCATATCGCCCCATAGTTTGTTTTCGCGTTTTGCCGATATTATAGCATGAAGAAAGATAGGGAATAGGTAACATGGGATGGGGTGGGGGAGGGGGGAATAGAAAGGGAGCTAGCTGGGTTATACAGTAAGTGTAGCCCGCACCCACGCAAGGCTGCAAAAAGTGATTTGTCTGTCTGGCGTTGCTGTTAGACTGTCAAATCACATATCTTGCAGGCACCGAAAGCATGCAAACTGCAGGTTGTGTCGTCTTTCGAATTGTGGCTTTTTTATCTGTCGCATTTTCCTTTCTGAAATGCAGAATCTGGTGTCAGAGGGATCACCAAACAGACTAATTTCAACAAATCAGAAGTTCAAGTGTAAGGGCGCGTTTACGCAACGAGACCTTCTGGTCGCTGAACGCTATATGCGAGTCAACCGTTATTTATTTACAATGAGCTTCCAATTTCTTCTAAATGAAGGTGGTAATACATAACAAATTAAATGCATTATAAATAACAACACGGATAAGAACGAAGTGCAACGTAATTTTAAACATTGCTACAACATTGTTGTCATTTCGCGCTATTTCCAAAATTTGCTATTCTCCCTCAAAGAACAGCTTCCACGGCACGGATCAGACGACGGTAAAATAAATAGCTGCTCGCAGCGAGAAGTCGAGATCCAACATGGCGTCCTTTTCGGGGTTATCGTATCGAAAACAAACCAGCAAATGCTGGCATTCAGAAATCAGTTCGCCGTTTTGTACTGCAATAAAAATTGTTTTCTTGCTGTCATAACACGACGCTGTCATGCCGCATGCGTCGTACGTTGCGTCACGAGGCACAAGGAGACGATTAGCATCTGCGTCGTTGCAACTCGGAAGCCGCATGCTCCGGTAAAGATGAGAAACAGCCAGCATATCAAGTAAAAGCTAGTGAGCGAGAAAACTGTTGCTGCGTAAACCCGCTCCAAGACGAACATTTTCTTCTAGTTGCGAAGAGATGAGGCCAAAAATTGATTAAAATTAAATACATCTTTAATTGATATACTTCGGTGAAATTGCTATGGTTATAGATAGAGGGAGGAGGTGCCAAAAGCCAAAAACCATTGGGGGTGGGGGGTGGGGGCGTCAAAAAATGAATGGGCGCCAAAGGGTGAGGGGCTTCCGAAAAGCCTGCTCTGTCAGATACAAAATTTACTTAAACTGCCCCTGTAGTCGTAGACCTTACCCCTATGCTCCTCCCCGTTGTCCCCCCCCCCCCAGACCTTCCTGTAAATTTATGTTTTAAACTTAAACTTTTCTAAAAATTTAACATGTGACATGAAACCCACCCCATTTAAAAAGGTTTCAAGAAATTGTGCCGTAAGTTGGGTTGGTGGTTGCAGAGCTAAGTTAGTTATACGTTTCTTCTGCGCTCCCAACGTCAGTGGAGTTATATGTTTTAATGCATTGTACGAACAAGGAACGAATTAAAATTCTCTAGACCCATTACAGGTAATAGCTCGTGCACCCAAATGAGGAAGCCTAATTTTCCCCCACTCTACCCCCTCAATCCCCGACTCCCACGCATCAGCCAACACAAACCCAACCCAGCTATCCGAATCCCTCCCACACATGTGTATAGTGCTGTTCATCAGTCCACCGCCACATTATAACCCGACAAGCTATAGAGCCGAACTGGAGCCACGCCAAGTTTTCGTTTGGGACCCGCGAGTAATGTTGGCCCCAATGATGATGATGACGACAATTAAAGCAAAATTACACAAAATTACAACTGTCATGGCGCGTTTGGTACGCATAAACTATATGAGGGAGCGAGGCTGCAGCGTTTGCCATTTATGAAATGACCAAGGGAGTGAGTTCGCGTCGATGCACTTGGAGCGCTTTTGCGTTGGATGCGCTCGTTATGAGAAGGCAATTCGCTAAACAAAGCAAAACAAACAAACAGGCAGGAACTAAATAACAATAATGAAAAAAAATAATGTGTAAAAAAAAAAATGAAAATATGCGGATGTATACTAACTAGTGCCGCAGAAAGAAGGAAACAGATGTGTCGGTAGGAAAGTGTCACGATAAACAGTAATTCGTCAACCAATTTACGTAGTTTCTATTTTAGTTTCTGCTGTAAAAAACAATGTTAATGACATTAATGCGCTTGCAGTTGATCAATAATAGCAACATTGTTTAGTATCACCAGGGACGTGCACACGGGGGGGGGCTCAAGCAAAAGCCCCCTTTTTCTGAAAAATGTGCCCTTTTTATGGGAGCGGTGGTGTAAAAGAGCCTAAAAAGCGCAAAAAAAGACAATTGAACTGCTACGAAGTGGTGCAAAGAGGCGCAGAAATGGTTAAAATCCCACACAAAGGGGGTAAAAATAGGTTAACACCCCCCCCTTCAAATAAAAAAAAAGGTACGCAGAATAAAGTAAGTTTGCCCCTGTCCTCTCGGGGGCCTGTGCACGTCGCTGAGTTATCACAACTCATGACAAACATAACTGCTACAAAACTGTCATTTACATCGAGGTAAAAATGGGAGTTTTGAACTAGCAGTTATGTTTGTCATGAATTGCGAAAAGTTGGGGTTAGTTGGATCATTTTTGAGCTTACATAATTAATCATATGAGTACATGATAAGTTAGTAATTTTAGTTAAAACTAGAGGAAGCCCGTGCTATGCACGGGGCCGGTCATATTTCCTGGGACCGACGACTTGTCAGATTGATCGACCACTCATGCCTGGCTCCTGTTTGGCTGCAGGTAGAATGGGAGAGCGCATTTGCAATGCGGGCGCGAGGAGGGGAGAAGTGATTGTTCGGCCCGACGACTTGTCAGATTGAACCTTTATTGAGTTGATCGACCACTCATGCCTGCCTCCTGTTTCCATGCAGGTAGAGTGGGAGAGTGCATTTTTCAATGCGGGCGCGAGGAGGGGAGAAGTGGTTTTCCTTTTAGTCTTCCTTTTAGCCAGTCTCCGATTTTATTATGTAGATATGATATAACAATATTGCAATATTACTCACTTTATATGCAATCATATTGCATGACTTTACGTGTAGGTCGATAATAATAATACCTGGAACATAAATTATTAGACAGGCAAATTTAATGACTGGTCTTGGTGCTAATCTGTGAACGACAGAAAAGGCAAGAGCACCTACTGGACTCAATCACAAAACCTTCCGCGTAGCTCTACGAACAGTGCTAACGGGGTGGATCGAAGTTGTTTAGCCACAGAGTCAGAGGTTTATGTTTGTTACCCTTTTCATAGCGTTCCTTCGCCTCATAAAAAAGACTCCCTCACTCAGTGTTTTAGCCTACACCCCAAATAAAAATGGCACTTGCTACTTTTGCACTTTTACACCGTTTAACTGTAAAAGCATGTTGCACAGAGAAGGATTTTAGCAAAGACCCAAGCGCCTTTAAGGTGTGAAACAATTGGTGTTTACATTGCATTGTTTCAGTTTTAACGGTTTGGCGGAAGTATCGAAGTATGCTCCCGCGTAAGCTTTCATCACACTTTCACTCGTGTCCTTTATTGCATGTGCATCATTGCAATTTTCAAGATTCGTAAAAAATATGTTGGCCAGCGGACAGTTTACTCATTTTGGTGAGTGCGTAAATAACGAGAAATTGGTTTCGCGCCGCTCCAATGGTGGCCGGCCATAAGTGTATACGCGTAAAAAGGTTCATGCAATTTTGCAGCGAAGTCATGTAGCAATTTGATTCTCACGAAAAGTGGGTAGTTCCGAAAGTGGGGCGAGTGGTTTGTGATGCGCTTGTGCTTTCGCTTGTGCCGATTATAAGGTACAGAACCCTTCATTTAATATTCCACTTCCTGAATATTGCGGGTGCAGCGTCCATTTCTGCATCGTGTTTGTTGCCGCTTACGTACCATTATTAAACAGAAATTATGCTGTGTTTTTTTTTCCTCTTTTTTTGTTTATTCTCCCCCATCAGCTGATGTGTTTTGGCTCTCCTCCCATCAGCAAATCGTTTTCCACTGCTGTTGACTTATTCTAATTATTGTGATGAAACAAGTGCAGCATCTGCGTAAATGGAGTTTGCGTGAGGTTGTAATAACACGGTGTGAGTGTTTGTAAGTTGCCAATATTTAAAATTTGTTGTTTCTTAAAACGAGATGTGTGAGGGCCTATCATTCAGATAAACATAGCCAAATTATGTTTGTGTTGCACGATTATGCTGAACCTATTTTGATGGTTGAACCTTAGGCTGAATTTGGCTTTGGCTGAAGTTTTGACTAATCTTCCAAAATTGAACCTTTGTTAGGTGTTGGACCTGAGCTTCAACTTTTTCAAATAAGCTGAACTTTATTTGAAAAAGGTTCAACTGATTTGAATAAGTTGCAAAGAATTTCGTGGAATACTTTGCACGAATTCCCAGTTCGTGCATAGTATGAAGTCATCTGATCGGAGTAGCCAAGAGGGTTCATAAACTCAAATGCTAATGTTTGTGTAGCAATTCTGAACATTTCCAACGAAGCTCAACTGAGAATGTATCACAAATATTCAACTTAGGGAAACGATTTGGTTACGTTTGGGGAAAAGGTGAAATTCTTGTCCACAGTTCATGCAGAAGGTTCTTCTGCTTGATAGGCATGTATTGGATTAGCAGGTGCGATTCAGATTAGCTGGTTCGGAAAATTGTTAACAGCTGTTTTAATTACTTAAGGAATGGAAAGGATGGGTAAAAAACACAAGTTGGTATGAAAAATTCTCTTTGTATTGCGTGGGGGTAATTATATTCACATTAGTATAGGGACCAGGTGTTACGGGGAAACAATTTAGAGGTGTACAAGAATGTTGAGTTGGTTAGGGAATCATCAAGTTGGGTAAATGATACGTGATCACTGGTGCATACGACGTTTGCAGCACACAATTGCACTGAACATATTTAATGAACTCTACAGGCAGAACAATGGAAATAAGGAAGATGGTGAAATGTGGGTAGCAGGAGACTTTAAATGTTTGGATACTCAGTCGGGACATTTTATTTCCCCACCTAAATACTACATGGACAACCTTTTATCCTCCATGTGTGAAGTAAAAGACTTAGGAATCTGGTTTACAGACAACCTTAAGCCATCGCTTCATTGCCAGAAGGTTTATGCAGCGGCATTTCGCAGGTTGGCTATTGTAAACAGATGTTTTACCTCCGGGAATACTCGTAATAAGATCTGGACTTTTAAGACTTTTGTCCGTCCCATTTTGGAATACGCTACCCCAATATGGTCTCCGTACCTTCTTAAGGACATCGACTTGATCGAGTCTGTGCAACGCAAATTCACCAAGAGTTTGCCTGGCCTACGGGAGTATAACTACAAGGATCGCCGCAGGATGACGGTCGTGGAATCTTTGGAGATCCGGAGGCTTAGATTCGATCTTATTCTTGTTTATACAAGATCCTTCGAGGTTTGATTTCGGTCGACCTGCCCTTTTTCGATGTCTCTACACACACACACACACACGCAACCAGGGGCCACCGATGGAAATTGATGGCTCATGGCTCCCACTTTGAATGTCGAAAAAATTTTTTTCCGTCCACATTGTACCAGTGTGGAACTCACTTAGCGCAGAAACAGTAAATATGGACACTGTATCTGGATTCCGTAAAATGTTGAAGACTCAATCCTTGGAAAAGTTTTTGAAGAGGTTTTAAATAATATTTTTTAAACCTTATGCTGTTGAACCAGCTTTTTTATACATTTTCCTCTCGTGTTTCGTTCAGGCCCGCTGTAAGTCTCTCACCACCCTTCCGGTAGCCCTCCACATGAATGTGGTAAATTGATATATTATTATTAAGTCTTTACACAAACTATTGCGGTATGCCATTTGTATTGCTATGGTTTGGCCTGGTTACCAACAGCGTTTTAGGAAGTGTGTGAAATGAGTTTTAGGTGTGTTGTCTTAAGGAGTAAAATTATTCCGACTCTATTGCGATAGTCATTTGCCCCAATCCACATAAAAATTCAAGTTTTTAAGCCAATGCAAGAATGTACCTGAAGGTTATAGCACAGTTTAAGAAACATGTTCTTGGTATTTTCTCTTTTTCTTGTCCATATTCTTGGTGTGCACGTCACTTTAATTGAGAATTCCCGTCTGGAACTGGAGTTGAAGAGGAAATCTGTTTTGATAGAAAACACGCCTTAGGGTGTGTGTTTTTGCTCTGGGTCGGTTCTCAACAACCCTGCACCAATCCTAGCTGGAACATTCGATAATTGGAATGCACTAGCTCTTTCTCTTTTTTTCTCTGTCTCTTTCTCTTGTGTTTTTGCCTGTCTTCCTCTTCTGCTTCTTCGTATACCTTTTGCTTGAGTTGCCGAAGAAGTTCCTTTAGGTATAAAACATGTAACGCGGAATGTTCAATGACCTCAGCAAGGGGGAGGATAGAGTTGCAACGCTTGCTCGGACGTCCAAACATGAATAACCCGAACGAGGCCCATAAAAAAGCAGCGTTGTCAGTTTGGCCCATGCATATGCTAATGTCCCTGGCCCCGTTGATAGCATCGATAAATAGAAAACAAATTCCAGCACACTCACAATGGCGACGAGGTACGCACATTTGTGTATACGATATGAGTTTGGGAACACCCCCTTCATATTGGTGCCGGCGCTTACCAGACGCCTCTTGTGCACGAGGAGGATAATAGTTGGATGAATGGGAATAATGACGAAATGACGTTTCTCTTCGTTTTTTACTGCGCATTGTGTTTGTTGGGTCGTCAAAAGAGGGGGAAAGGAAGTTTATTTCAATGATGTTGTCGATAAAAGTGAAACTGGCACCGAACACGATACTCTCGACTGTTAAAGGAGATGATGGCGGAGTTGGCGGGAGTATGGTTACGGAATAAGCGAAAGCAAATGCGGCGAATTAAAAAATCGGTGCAAAAAATCCGACCAAAATCAGCAATGAAGTTAGGAGTAACGTACTGTTTTGTCTGTAGTATTTTCTCTTCCTTTATGTGGCTTTTTTCTTCTTTTGTGTAGCTTTTTCCTTCTTTTAAGTAGCATTTTCCTTCTTTTGTGTAGCTTTTTTCTTCTTTTATGTAACATTTTATTTCTTTTATGTAGCTTTTTTCTCTTTTTATGTAGCTTTTTTCTCTTTTCATGTAGCTTTTTTCTTTTTTTTTTGTAGCTTTTTTTCTTTTTTTATGTCAACACGGCTTACTCTGGAACCTCGGAGTCATCATTTACATAGGGTGAAAAATACGCTCGATTCCAAAATTCAAGAATAATTCCTACGCTTGGCAAATTGTCGAAAATTCGCCAAGAGTAGGAATTATTCTTGAATTTCGGAATCGAGCGTATTCTTGTATGTAGCTTTGCTTGGGCAGTCTGCTCATTCCCTCTCCTTTAACGATGCCTTGTTACTGCTCAACTTTCGTTTTCACTGTTACATTTGTAAAACCTTGTATTTTTGGTAATGAAACATACCGCAGTCAGTGTTTTGCTGACTTTTGCTTGTATGTTTGCACTTCTGGGTTTTCCTCATTGTGAAGGTTACGGAGCAAGGGGTTTTACACTGTTAAGTTACTTTAGCATGATGAGATAACTTAACTTGATTTGTTTTAGTATAGTGCCCAATGGACTTCAAATAAGACTTAGTATGATTTGGTGTCGTGCTGCCTGGGTTTGTTAAACCTTTTCCCCACCGAAATATAAATACTTCCATTTCCAGAACGTTTGTGGTATGAAAACTGTTCATGCACACACATTACGTAGCTACTGCCAGCTAGTTTTAGAATAGCAGGTTTCGTGGGGCCTCCCAACCCCATTTATCAGGTAAGTTTTATTCTGAATTGTATCCTTAGAAATTTGTGTTTTGCATTCCATATTTAAATGGAACTCGGTACACTGCAGTCGAATGTCTGCAGAATACCAAACACATTGTATTAAGCGTATTTTTCCCCATTGCAGTTAGCAATAATTTGTTGCTGTAACTGGGAAATAAGTTGTAAACTTTTCCTTTTTCATGGTTTTCATATTTTGAAGAGATGGCAGATTGGTCAGTAAATAGCTGATTTTCATACATATTTCAGCATGGAGTTGGTAATGTCGCAAATCTTGTTTACTTGCATGATTGCTGGGGCCAATGGCCGATGTTCGTCTTGTGTGTCTATTCTTACTTAGGTGGACATTATCTATGCCTTGTAATTATATTTCCGGTTCCTGCCTCTAGAACCTTCCATTTCCCATAATACCCTGGCTATTCGTGGTTGTCAGAGGTAACCAAAAGGTATTTAAGCAAGGGGCCAGCATGGAAAAATGAGAAAGCCGTCGGGCCAGACGACTGGCTGGTCCTCTTCAACCCCTGCTAGGTCTACTAGTTAGGGGGATTTTGGCTTTTAGGCCTCTAGTAGGCCCAATTGTGGTTAGATTTTCCCCCCAACCTAAACAAGCCTCTTTCCCCTAATTTAAGCCCAAAGTTCCACAGCTTCCCTTAGAAGAATTTGTTCAGTCTAATTTTGGTTTAGCTCTCCCACAGTTTGCTATTTTTCGTCAGGTAATGGTGTGGCTTTACTTGAAACTTTGGTAGCAAATTTGTGAGGAATGTATCAGTATTGTACTTGTCGACTGAGGAAGCTACAAGGAGGACGTAGGCCTACATACAAAGAATAGACGCTATAGAATTTTTCCTATTGCTGCATAATCTCGCTCCCAACCACAAGGAATACAAAGGTGTCATTAGTTTTAGCGCATAACACATGAAAGGAACTTTTAGTTTTAGTATCGAAATAAATTAACTTCTCGAACTCGGTCCGATGCGAGAACTGATAATGAAAGTCAATTGCCTTTTTTTAAAGTCACGAGTCTTAATTTCATTTGAACTGTCATAATTCATGGTTCTTTAGTGCATTTCCAGTGCAGCGTAAGTCATAACACGATTTGCCCCTTTTAGAATCGCCGGTCATTATTGTATTCTTAATGAGAACGCCTAAAAAAGGTAGGCTTTCGTACGATATATTATGTCAGCAAGCTACTGTTATTCATTATTTATGTTAGTTTAATATTCACCGTTAATTGGATTAACCCAAGGGACGTTAAATGTATGATGAATAATACATGATTCACGACTCGTAGCCAAATTGAGTGAGATGACAGCTTGGGCATTATATACGTTGGCCAGCGGAAACCTGCTGAACAGGCTTTTCTCTTTGGAGGTAGGTATCTCCGTGGACAAGTTGAGTTAATGGACCTTGCGGTTTTCTTGGGTAGGTTCCCGAGTGCGAGAAAGCATTTGCTGATTAGCGGATGTATCGGATTCATTTACTTGTCGGCATTATTTTTGCTGGCCGAAGTAATGGCGGATGTCTGCGGTTAAGGGGCGCATGGTCGTAAGGTCCAGTAGGTAATTAGTGGATTCGAACTTTGTCCAAGTAAGGGTTAGTTGAAACCAAATGAATATCTTTATAATGGTTCTTGATGATGGGAATGAATACAGGACAACTGGTGATATTGAGCAAAGTGTTAACAGGTTGCGAGTTAAGAATATCCTGTTAGAGGTTTTCTTAGACACTACACCAAAGAAGTGCTTGAAAACGCTAGAAAGCCAGTGGATGTTTGGCGTTCGCTTATTCTGGTCTTATATCTGCTGGCCAGTAGATTAACAGCACATGGTTATAAGGTTGTTATGGTTGATAGTAGGCTACGGTTGAGCATATGGTTCTAAGGGTCAACTAGGTTATTTGAAGGGCTGAACTTTGGTCATACAATGGTTGATTTAAACAAAGTTAAGAAAATTTTAATGGTGCTCTAAAAGAAGATTGAGGAAAGTAATCATATCATGCTTTTTTTTCCAAATCAGTCAACCATATGCTCATTCATAACAACCTTAGAACCTTAGATCCATGTGCTGTTATTTTGTTGGCCAGCAGAACTATGACCAGAGTAAACAAACTCCACACGTCTGCTGGCTTCCTATAATGTTTTCTCGAGCACTTCTTTGGTGCGTTACCTAAGAAACCCGTAAGTCAATTAATTCTTTTAAACTGGGCAGCAATGACAGGCTATTCTTAACTCAAAGCCTTATTTCCGTTGTCTTAGGCTACAGTCCGGTGCCCCAGAATTTTATTTTTAGTGGCTGTATCGAATTCACTTGTTGGTATTACATTGCCTGATCAAAGAAATATAGCTGAAGTCTGTGAGTGGGTTTAAAGTTCTGTGGTCTAGGCTACTTAGCGGAGGTACGAACTTTGTTCAAAAAATGGTTCAGTTCTTTGTTCAAATATTAGTTCATTCAAACGAAATGAAGGGCCTTTCAAAAGCTCTTCAAAAGAATTTGAAATAGTGATTGTATATCAACGTAAAGATTTATCATGCTTTTCTGGTAGTGAGCGAAACCCTACCATTCTTGTGAGTTTAACAAAATTAGGAAGTGTGGTTTTCTTAGGCATCGAAGTAACGGCGTGCTAGAAAACATTCCTGCATCGTTCCTTCGTGTAACTGTAAGGCAGCATCACTTCACGGATCAGGTTGAGAAATTGGGGAAAACTGAATTTTATATCTGGAATTTCCCAAAAAATATTTTCTGAGAGCTGTCAACTGATTTTTCATTTTAGTAGGAATTAAACAAATTTGGCACATCACCTAGAACAGGATAGAAGTGAAATTTATTTTCATGCAAAAAAATACACGAGGGAAACCTTCCGAACCTGTTTTATGAGGGAAGAAACCCAATATACAATATTATCATTACGTTTAGCAAAAATGTATTAGAAACAAGAAACACTACATTCGATAATGTACCGTGAAACAAATTTTTGCAGCAAACTATCATTGCATAGACCGTTCTTTTGAAGACTCAGCAGATGTAATGTAATGTTGGTTCTTCACACCCATTCTAGTGTGAAAGGTGATAGCAAGGCCGGGGCCACTGATGCTGTTTCCAAGTTGAAAGAACAGATTATTTTAAATTATCCACTTAAGTAGTTTTGTGGTCTCTTCAGAAAAGGGCTTAAGTCCACCCTGGCCAGAACCTGCTGAAAGGCGAGAATGGACTCAGACTGGACCAGCTCAGTAGATAGAGAATTCCATGGTGTGACAACCGTCACCGTAAAACAGGAGTATCGCGATTGCTTCAATTGTTGGTATTGCTGGCTAATATAATGTCTATACTACGCACCATGGCTGTTTGCTGTGAGGTGCATATCACGTGACTGGGCTAGTCCAATCAGACGGCCAAACAGCCGTTGTTCTCGTTCGTCGTTGGCTAAAATAGATTTCGCATTGGTAAATTCAAGCGACCAGGCCGGACTGGGGCGGGCCGGCCAGTGCCAATCGGGGCCAGTGCTGGTCCGGCCGGCTCGCTTTTGCGTTGGTTAATTCCACGGCTCGCTGATCACGATTTACAGCACCGCCACGTGTCGGTTTGTGGCCGTTGACACTTTCCACTTTCTGCCGCTACACTGCAGCACCATTCATAAACCATTCTGATTTAAGTGGCACCGGCCGGCTCCGTCCTAATTTGATTTCGCGTTAGTTAGTACAGCGGTCTTGGTCGTGCCTGGCCCGGCCAGGCTCACACCACAGGCCCGATTTCGCATTGGTTAATAAAACGGTGCCACTGGACGGCTAGGGCCACTTGAATTTACCAATGCAAAATCAGTATAACTCGTGGTGACGTCACGGCAAACAGCCGTCTGCCTGACATTTTCGTTAACAGGATCTATAGGTGGTAACAAGTTTTGCTTCAAACTTGTATTAAATAATTTATGCCCAATTTTCAGCAATTATTCGTGAAGCTCTCCTCGAATTTCGTTCTTCAAAACCCGTAGTTTGCCGCCTATCTGTTTCCTGCAGCATGTTGGTGGCATCTGAGTCTGACTGATTGACAGCTGAAGCGCTCTTGCGCCGCTATTAAGTAGAAAGTTGGCTCTTCTTGAGTTGCAACCGTTCTTTTGCAGACTCAGTTTTTTTTTCCTCGAGAAAGAAACCAAGTGTGTGTGGATATATACACTGATCGTATTCCTGGCTTGTAGCCTTTCGGATACTTTTGCGCACGGACAACGTGATCGAGGTTGCAAAACCTCGCACGATCGTGCTCGGACTTCCGAAGATAAGCACTCCGCACCCGGTAGCTTAGCGCTTGGTTATCTTGTGCTGATGTTTGCAACAGGCTTCAAGGATCGTAATAAGAAAGTAAGTGTTTGAAAGGTTATCGGGAACCATTTTTTTTTTATTAACTTTTCCTTTTCTTTTTTTCTTTTTTTTTGGTCCTTGACTTCCGTAGCCTACATTAAGCTACCTCGTCTTTACCTTCATTGATGGAACAAGTTTGCGGTTTAAATAAGATGAGAGATGGACAGATAGGTCAAGGGGAAGAGGCCAAATTGACTTGTTGTGCTTTCCTCTCGATCGTTTGCTCGTGAAACGTGAATGTGTAGCCTTCACTTCACGGATGAGGTTAGAAAATTTGGGAAAACTGGTATGAATTTTGTATCTGTGGTTATTTACATTTTTTGCGGCGGCCCGTCAACCGATTTTTCAATTTTAAGAAGAATTAAAAAGAGTTGGCGCGTCACGTAAAATAGAATTGAATTGAAATTTATTTCCATCTCAAAACACGAGGGAAACCTTCCCGAAACGAACCTGTTTTGTAGTGAAGATACGTAACATACAGTATTACCAATACGGGGCGAGTTGTCCTGATGGTTAGCATGGCCGTCTCCAGAGCCAGAGGTCCTGGGTTCGAATCTGGCCTCAGCCACCCCTGGCATTTTCGGGCAGAGAAGGGGATGTCTCGTACTCATGTCGATTGTGGCATGTAAAAGAACCGATAGGATTTACCTAGCAAAATTGACCCTCTCTCCTTCTGGCGCCATGGCTAACGCTGGGTGTGCGTCAAAAAGCTACAGTATTACCAATACATAAATTGTTTCGTTAAAATAAACTAGGACAGCCCCGTTGTATGGCCGGTTTTATGAAACATTGCGGTGATTTCTCGTTTGCATGAAATGATTCCACAGTTGCCCAAGCTTTCACTAGATTTAGTTAGATATAGGGTTAAAAGACATAGAGGCCTAGATCCCGTTTGGAAGAAAATAGTGCGACTGGAAAAAAACATGACGTTATATTAAGTACTGTGCCTCTTTGTTGAAAGCACAGTTCGAATCATTACACACCACAGACTATTCTGTTTGACAGACATACAAACAAACAATATAAGGATTACCGAGATTATAAGGATGGATAAGGATTATCGAGATTCCTACTGCCTACGTCCATATCATTGCGGACACACACACACACGCACACAAACAAACAGACATACAAATATTATGATCTTAGTTATATAGATTGCAAAAAGTGTTTGGAATCGGAATTTTTTTTTGTGTGCGCACTAAACCTAAAAAGGAACAAAAAAATTAGGGGGAAAATGTTTGTCAAAATCCCTCAAAAGGCCACGTACGCTGCTGCTTTTGTTCTTTGGTGGTTGATCGACAGGAATTTTGGACCAAGCCAATTTTTCTGGAGGGGCTTGAAGGAAACTTAATTAGGTGCCAAGGCGTATCGGGCCACCAGACATTGGAAAACGATTGTAGTTTTAGCCGGGATCTGGAAGAAGAAAGAAGGAGTGACTTGGGGGGGGTATTAAAAAATAACGGGGAAAACGTAGGCTGATGTTGGGGGGGGGGGGGGGTTGTTGGGAATATCGATCTTGGTTTTGTTGCTTGTTAACTTTTATGGCGCTCATAGACTGATGACGTTATAGAATTGGATGGGGTTTTAGACATGTTTTAGCATAGAACGAGTCAAATTCCCAAGTAACCAAAAGTCTTAGCAATAATTTATAGGGTTTGGAAGGATAATTTGTAAAGCTAAAAAGTCCCTATTGAAACACGTTAGATTCGTCCCCATTAGTTCAGTGAGAGTTTTCAGAGGGCGCCACGTGTTCTATCTGGTAATTTTTGCTAATTTTTCAGCCCAAATCTAAAGTAAACTAAATTACAACTAAGCTAGGCTAAATAGTAATTAAATATAAGCTAGTTTCGTTTAGTTTAGTTTAATTGTAGGCTAAAAACTGAGTAGAAATTCCCACATAAAACACGTGGCGCCCTCTATAAACTATGACTGAACTAATGTGAATGCATCCAAGACGTTTCAGTATGGGTCTCAGTCACAAATTCTCCTCGCAACCCTATAATTCTTGGTCTTAGTAATCCCATGAGCTAGTAAGTTTTACTATTGTCTACAGGGGCGTATCGGAGACAAAACCGCAGTGAAAAAATAAGTAATATTGTAGAATTTCCAATCGTAGTAAAAGAGCGTGTGTCCTAGACTGAGCTCGTAATCTCATCTTGAATGCATGCTTATTTACTTTGGTTGTATAGTAAATCTATGGAATTATATCGGTTATAATTTTAATTTATACCGCGACATCGGAAACGAAATTATGAGTTGTGACATTTCAATCCACTGCTGTTGAAATTCGTGTGGTTATAATTTCAATTTTCACTACTGCACTTTTAGAATTAATGTGCTGCAGAAACGCCCCGGAATTGTCATAAATATTTGTGTTTATTGAAGTTGGTTTTATTCTTAGTTTTAAGTTTCTATTCACTCGTAAAGCAATGCAAACAAAGGAATTTATCTCCTTTTTAACTGGTTATTTTTACAGTTTAGTAGTTATAAATCAGTGCGCCTTGGGGTTCAAGTTTAGGTGTGACTACCCCGGGGGCTAAAAGCTTTTTCATCGCAGCTATAAACGTTGGCGTTGGGTGGTTTTTGAGTATTAAAGTTTTTTTTTTTTACTTTTTAGTTTTTTAACAGTAACCGCAAGTATGACTTCAGTAAAATAATTGAAAGAACAACTGAGGCACTAGTTTCTGTTTTACTGCTTAGGAAAAATAAAGATATTACGATCTTAAAACTTTTTTTGTTCTGTGCTGTTTTGTTTTTGTTTCTTATCTTGTCTTGAACATTACACGTAAACACCATTAACAGGATGAAGGATGAGACATGTAAAATTAAAATTATGCCGCATCATAAGAAATAAAATGTGTTGCTTGATGTCTGTGAGATTTGTTCTTCATTTTGCCTACCTCGAAGCAGATGTTCGTAATGGTGCTTTGTAACCACCACTTGGCAATTATTAATATCACATTTTTTCTTTCTTTTTTTCTTTTTTGCTTCTAAAATGGTTTTCAGCAACCCAGATTTAAAGTCTTAAAGCAAGTCGCAATAAATTATAATGTGTGCTGTATGCATGGTTGTTTGTTATTTTGCGTGTAACGCCTCTCCCTGACGTCTGGCATACATACGACCTCTTCATTTCCATAGCCTATTAAAGGCGATGTTTAGGTATTGTAAACCTCTGTGATATACGTTCAATGAAATTAGGTTTTTTTAAATTTTTCCCTCGGTGATTAGTTATTTGCGAATTTGTGATATTGCGGTAAAAGTGATGGATGGGCGAAATTTCAATTTTATCGTGGTATTTGACTGGTGCGCAGTATTATCGCAATACTTTTCATGTTGCACGGTTATCAGATTTATTATTCAGCAATTAAATTCCAGATCTGTGGAGTTGTGGAGGTTATGAGAATTCAGGACTTTTAGCTCATAACATAACATAACATAACATAACATAATATAAAAGTATGACGGCCAGAAGAAACACTTACATGGCCCCCCAACAGGACAACAAAATTCTGCAAAAGGTTATAAAGTTCATCAAAATGTCTCTTGAAGCTGTCAATAGATGGAGCCTTCACGACATGTTGCGGAAGGCAGTTCCAAGGTGTAATGGCGCTAAACCAGATGGAGAAGTCATTCCGTACGTTTTTAAAATACCTACTTACTATTTATAACGCCTCGCTTAAAGGTACATGCATCCGTGTTGACTTACCCTTATGACGCAGTTTTGCGACATTAGTTCAAATGTATGTAAATGTTGCCAACACAGTCATTTTCTTGGTTTTTTTTTCGTGCGAGATGATTTGGGACATGAACTCTAACCTGTGTGAATGTTGTAACGGCTATTCTCAACGGGTCGTACGACATACCGGAAGGATTTATGAGCATCTGCAATAACAGCAAAGAAATTATCTCCGTGTATCTGGCGTAAACTTTGAATCTACACACTTGCTTCAGCAACTACTTGTTAAGACCTCGCAAATATTGCAGAGCAACTTATCGCGATAATCGTTTAGTCGATTTCATCATCGTCCGTTCGTAGTGGTCACTAGGCCTCATGCATTTAATTTTCATACAGTTTTGGTACCTCTTTAACACATGAGTTTGATGTGTTATAAATATGTGATTAAATGTCGACTCGTTTAACACAGGTTGGTTGGTACACCATGCAGAAAACTTGGAGGCAGCCAATTTTAGTTTTGATATCACTACTTGTGTTGGCTGAAACTTGGCGGGCTCTTTCACCAGAATGAGTGTTATTTGTGATACCAACTGTCTCGTCAGTACCAAACTTGGCGAAACCAACGAAAAATGTTTCCAAGTACCAGTCAGCCAGTATTTAACTGGGTCGGTTGTTACATCATGCTGCATTTATGACTTGCATGGTTGTGCTGTAATTTAACAAGCAATAAAAAAAAAAAACTTCTTAAATTACTTTTAACTAGTACATTCTTTTTCCTAACTCATTTGAAAGACCTCTTCATTCAATCTCGTGCATTTTATTCGTAATTTAAAATCCGCTCCAGCTGTTTCATGATCAAAAACTACGGCCTAAGTTCTATTTCGTTGCATCTGGACGGCGGCAAGGGCAGAATAATAAGGACCTGCGTGCGTGGGACAAGTGGTTTAAATCTGGAAAATGACCCGTTGGCCAATCAGTGACGCTTCCTTGGTTTAAATCTCCGCCCACCTCGCCTAACCCCTTCTGCCCCCTGACCTTCCTCCTAGTTGTACAAGTTTTGAGAGGTTTTTAATCTTTCCCGAAATCCCCATTCGGTATGAAATATTCAAGAAACAATAAAAAGGAGGTAATGCTACGACGTCAAGAAGATGGCCGGCCCTTGTAGCGTTTGCTTGCCTGGCTAGGACGGATAATGATGAAATGAATCTTTCTGAGGCTATGTGGTATGAATAAAATTGACCACGAATGATGGATTTGAATTAGCAGTCCCTGAAATTTAAGCGTTAAGCCTATTGTGCGCGCGGCGTATCTTGAGTCCTGCATATATTTTATGAGCGGTTACGTCTTCCTGGAGGGGACGGCTTTAATCGACGGCCGCCATTGTTTTTGTAACCGTCTTAGATATCAACAAGGCACTCTCCTACCAAAAACATACAATTGATTATCTGTGTTCGTTCTGGGGTGAACTCAAGATAGGGTGCGGACACTATAACAAGGAAATTTATGGTCTCGAAAAGTTAGCAACACTTGGGAAAAAATTGTTGGCATTTAGTAAGATTGGGGGTAAATTAACGAAAAGTCGTGAATATTGTAAGGACGAAGTAAAGTCGGCGTTTTTTAAGTAATGGGTCCAGAACGTTTATATTGGCTGAATTCTTAAAAGGACTTTCCTCCCAGCGCCATTTTTCTCGATCCTCCGCATAAAGTACGGCCCCAAAGTTTTATTTACTTACCGTTAGTCAATCCCTAGCTAAAAATCCGTTTTAAAATGTGGCGTCTAGGAGTTTTCTTTTGAATATTGGGAACTTTATACTTACTGCGTCCCGCGCGTATAAGATCCTCTGTGCGCTTACAATAACCGTGACGTTTCATTGTTTCCAGTTGTGGCGACACAGTTTTTGCGACAGTGCTGTCACGTGACCCGCAATTCGTCTGCTAGGCTGGACGTCGTTCACGTGATCACGAGAAGACGAGGGCGGAAGTGACGTTGTATAGTATTACTACGCCGAATCTGGCGACGGCAGCGCGCGGACACATGACTACGCGTGGCTGTTATAAGGCAGGCCGGATGTTGCTTTAACTAAAAATGGCTTGTTGAAACGATTAGTTTAGGCCATTGTGGTCTTCCATACTTTTAATCACCGTGAAATTCGGTTTTCTTTTTTGCTTTAACACAACTGTGCATTGGAATGTTTACTGTAAACCGAAATGTTGTTTTTGAAATCCCCATGTTTCACATAAGGCCGTTGTGCAGAGAGTCAACAGTCTAAATGGTGGTGGGGATCATCCCTCCTGAATTTCATTGGTGTCGCCGGCCACCTACAAGGGCCATCATGTGCTTGTGGAATGTCGCTTTCTTGATGGTGTTCCTCGCCATTTCAATCTTCTATACGAGACTTATCACGTCATTTGGGCGATGAGTCTGTCTTGACGTCCGGGGTTCTTAAAAAATATTGCAATTGTAGGAGGTACAGATAGGATCTAGATTTGGCGTTTGTTTAACGTCTCTGTAATGTGTGGCACCCCGGACCACTGTACTGTCATTGAGGTTGGCGTTAATGGCCTAGATGCAAGCGCACCATAAAGCCTTCCACCTCCTTCCACTGTCTTCCAGATCAGTCTCCACACAAATTACATACCGGCAGAGGCTGCATATTTTTAAATTCACAGAAATTCTGTCAATACCTGTAATTTAATTTTGACATTTAAAATTGTGCGTACTTAACCTTATTTCCGTAGACCTTCCGTTCTTCGATTTTCTACCTTGCCCAATTGGTACGCGTGGTCATAACTGGAAACTTATTGGTCCAACCTCTCGTCTTTACTTTCGCCGAAACATTTTTTTGCGGTACGGATTGTCCCAATTTGGAATGCCCTTAGGTCCAGTACGGTGAATGCACGTATACTGTCCCGGCCTTCTGTAGATTATTGAAAGCTGAACCAGTGCGCACATTTTTAAAACACCCATTGCCAGAAAGTTTTAAAATTTAAAAATTAAGTTTGGGTTTTTAATTTTTTAATTTAGATTTTTAATTTTCGTTTTGTTTTGATTGCTCAGGAACGGAGTAAGTGGCTCCACCGACCTTCCGTCTTCCTTCCACACAGTGGTGGCAAATTTTTTATTATTTATTTATTTATTATTTATAATGCCAGTGCTGTACACAGTTCGTGTGACTCTTGGTACACTGCATCTTCAGCGTCAAGTGAAGAAGACTCGCTTTCTCAGTTTCTTTAACAACCCTTGCAAAAGCCTTACTGAAGTACTGACAGGAACATAATTCTGGCTTTAAAGGCTTAAATAAGCCAGCTCAGCTTTATGAGTTTGATGAAGGAAGAAATGCTGGTGTATCCAAAAGGTTAAGTGTGTCGTAAGTTCACCGCAAGCCCGAAAGCGCTTTAGAATTTCGCTTTCTGCGGCTCGAATTCTTCGCGTCGTTTAACACTGCTGCAGTTGTTGTATGACGTGGAGTTCTGTCTGCAGTTGGGAGAGAACAGTGGTTAACCGCTGCTTTATTTCAGAACTTTAAACTGACTTCAGAAGCAGCTTGAATTTCTTATACCGGCACCTCAGTGTTTCAGCGAACCAAGTTCTTTAAAAGAACTTTAAAGAATTTATTTGGTGCCAATAAGTTGTAACAAAGGAATTCGAAAGGGTGCTTTTGCTTTTGGAGGAATAACGTTCACGGGAATCGATCCTTAGATGCCTTGCATTGTGTGCTGTGGCAATGAAAGTTGCGCGTTGTACTGCATAGTGGTCGTCAAAACAGTTGTGCATTTTCCGGATTTGTTTCGGATTAAACGAATTTGTTCACCAGTCCTGCGCTTTGAACTCTCGAATTTCCAGAAAATACCACCAGGGCGTAGTTGAAAAGCCTGATGAAGCTGCAGACAGGGGTCGAAAATTTGCTAAAGGACTATCTTTAATGTGGGAATGTACATTTCGTAAAATGGAGGAATTACGCTCTTTTGAAGGTAGCATGAGTTGATGTGGATAATTCTTCTACAAGTTGTATTGCGAACTGAAAATACCCCGAGGTGTTTTTATCAGCTAGGGAATGCAACGAGAGTTACGAAAAATGATCTTTACGTAAACTAGGCTTAAAGTAGTATTTCCAACTGGAATACCACGTTGCATTAAAAACAAGGTGGCGCGACTAAGGTGAAAAAATTATTGATAATTTGTTCCTTCGAATGATTGGGTAAGGCCTGAGGGTTGCATTTGTCATTACCGTGCATTAATTGGTAAGTTTAAAAATAAGTCTTATGCAAAATGTGTCAACAAGGAATGCATCATTCACATAAGGTGAGCAATGGTATCCTCGCACGATATGCCGCAATATGTGTGATTTATAGACCTAATAAGTTACCGGCACTCTCCTCCAGCATCACATTGGTGTCTTTTCTAGTAATGGTTTATGAATAACACTTTTAGTTACTGCCAGTTGAAGTGTGTGTGAATTCCCTCAGTTTCCTAACTGTGACAGCGAGGGTTTGTTTGCTCACGTCAGAAAATGGTGTACAGTACGTTTTCCAAGCCTCCCAGGATTTTCAGAGATTTCTAAGGTTACAATTTCCAACATTTTCAGGGATTTCCAGTCATTTCTAATGATTTCCCTGGGATTATCAGGGATTTCTTGAGATTTCCATGGGATGGCCTGGTGTTTTCGAGGGTTTTCAGTGATTTCTAATCATTTCCCTGGGAATTCCAGCTATTTCTGGGGTTTTTCAGTGATTACTAATGATTTCCCAGAGATCTCGTCGCATGATTTACAATTGATAATTGGCGTGGCTCACTACAAAAAAAAAAATGGTGGAAGTAAGGTTATGATTTCCAAGACTTTCAGGATACTACGGAATTCCAGGTATTCTGGCTGAGTTGTGAGAGAGCTCAGCCTGGTTGCTGGAGGTTTGTGGATCTGGTCGAACCCCTGGAAAGGGGACCTTGGCAAGGTCCCCGCCAGGACTGCCGGCCAGGGTAGCGTGAGAGGCTATCATGCTCCTTCAGCGGCTATGGGAACTATTCTGGCCAATTCTGGACAATCTTTCGGCCCCTACGATGATCGGAGGTTTCCCGGATCGAATCCCTGGGTTGGCACCTCCCTTTACCAGATATTTCTTCTTCTCTAAAAGTCTGGTAATGTTCAAAATTGAGCCGGTTCACCCGTACAAGCATTCTGTTGCTTCGGCAGACTTAAGGCTCAAAGAAATTAATTCGAAAAAAAAAAAAGTATACAGAGATATCGGCAAAGTAAAATTTCAATACTTTTGTTGCTCCTCATCGTTGTTATAGTTTTACATTTACAGCGTCCTTTTCAAGACCTTGGCTAACACTTGATTGCACTTCAAACCATTCGTTTTAGCCAAGGCAGCAATCACCATCTGCGAATAATACGACTAATGGGTGACTGAGCCATGGAATTCGAAGTATCTGTGCGCGTGTGTGTGTGTGTGTTCTGTCTGTGCCTTTGCTGCTACATTTCCCCACTTTGCAGCGATGTCACTGCTTTGGCTTGGGATCAAATTCCGAGGCGGCCCACCCGTGCAACTTTGATGAGCCGACTATGTTTGCCTTTGTTTTGAGGGTAGGAACGTCCACGTTTAATGTTTAATCGGGGCTAATCGATCTTCCTGCGTTGCTAGCTTGGCTTCTCTTCCCTCAAATTGGGCGGCAGCGACCAAACAAGGACCATTGCGCCATATATATTTGGACGACGACATGGCGGGAGTGCTAACATTCCCCTCGACTCGGACTAAAAATAATCTTTACCGCATATCCCTAAGGTAATGGATGGCGTCCATTTCCGGTCAACCACTACGTTTCGCTGGTCTTGACTTCCCCCAACCGCCCTACACGAAACAAGAGGGGAAACCGTCACCCACTGTTGACACCTCGCCGTTTGGAAGCAAGCTTGAATTCAGGCTGAATGTGGAGGGATTTTATGAAGTTCTGTCTAATGTAATGAAAATCAGCGAGGGCGTACGAAAACAGTTTGTATTTTGGCATTTACAGGTGAGGCGCCTTCCTTAATGCAGGTGTACACCCAGGCACGTATTCATTGGTTAATACCCAGGACGTAGTGTGGTGTATTTGTTTTGTTTTTTGGTTGGAAGAGGGTAGGTCCAGTGTTCGAGTCCCTGTTCGGGCGCCAAATTTGTGAAGAGACTTCTTGCGAAGAGAAAATTTCCGGGAGACTCGGAATGCATTGGCACGGTTATACGCAACTTCCTCCAGCCCACTCAACGCGCAGGCGCAGCTGCGTCACATCATTACAGCCTTGGATTTTAAGTGCAAGGAGCAACAAACAAATAATACGTGCAAGGTGCAACAGCCATCATTACAGCGATGGAGGTGCAGAAACATTTGGAAATCGAACTGTGTGTTGGAATGCCCTTTCTTTCATGTCTTTCCTTTCCTGGGAGGGGGTATTCTTGTTGGGGCTCAGGGTAGGAGGCACTGCAACCTCCCCCCCCCCCCCCCCCCCCAATGCGTCCGTATGGTCTCGTAATCACCCCATTCTGCATCAGCCTCATCAGGCATACAATGGTTTTTAAATGACGCAAAATGTATCTTGACAAATCGGGAGCCACTGCGAGCCGATTTCCATGCCAATGCATGCAAGTCAGAACGGTTTTAGGGTAATTGGCTCAAATCTTCCACGATCAATCAACCACATGTTCCATGAGTAGGTTTTTTTTTTTTTTTTGCCTGTGCCGAAACTGCAACGGATTCGACGGGTGGTGGTGGTGGTGATGGTCGTTTGAGACGACGCTTTTCGCTCTAGGGTGTCCCCGTCAAGTTGACAGTTGGTTGTAATTTAGCATTTCTTATAGCCCCCGCTACCTCGTTGTTATTGGTGGATTTCTTTCTTTTTCTCGGTAGCTCTCCGAGTGTCCGTCCTCACACGTGTCATTAAAGTTTCATAAGTGGTGGAACGGTAATCGTAATAAAAGAAGCCGTTTGCATGTGTTTACATGCCGAATGAATTAGAACAGTAATTGGAGACTACTCTCAATTTTTACGAGTAGTGGAAGGGGGACGACATGTTTAAATGGATTCGCACGCTGTAATTTAGAGGAAAATGTGTGGAAAAAATGATAAAATATGTACAAGTTTCTGGAAGGTGGAGTTGATCGTCTCGATATTTTTTTTTCCCGCTTTGTCGAGAATGGAACGAGGCGACTCTAGAAATTATATACGAAATTGGAAGGGGCTAGAAAAAAATGATATGTCCTTCATAATTGTGTGCTCTTTAATTGCTGTTGTTGCCTGTTACGTCCAAAGACCGTAACTAAAAAGTCCCATCTGTTGTTTGAGGTACGTTGTCTTTGGAACATGACAACACGAAGGTACACGTAATGTGGCCATGATAATGGGAATTAAAGAGATGATTTGGCTTTCAGGACATGCTAATTTCGCGCGAAACGGCTTCTTGTGTCTGAGGTTGAAGCCTGCTTTGCGATGAATCAGCCGAAACCAATGCTTTGTTCTCGTGCAAATGAAGTCTCACACCTGCTGATTTTTTTATGTCCATGGCAACTGCCGAAGATTTCGGATTCGGATTTGGATTTCGGTGTGAGAGTTGTTTTATAAAAAAAAAAAATCTCGATTCAGTTTTGATTTCCTCGAATATTTTTCGTACCTCAATGAAGGTGTGGTGGAAAATCCTTTATAACTCCATCCCCCAACCACCCATCTGGTCTATTTGGGTTCTTGAGTCCACCTCAAATCACCGTAATCTTCTTTAACAGAAGTGCGGATAGTTTGGAAGTGTCGTGCTTGGCTCGCTCATGCGGCGTGTTTGTTTCCCTCAGTATTGTCAGATTTTCCAACGTTCTGGAGGTTAGCAATTTTCTGATTTGGCCATGTAGGTTTGTTGGGCCCGAGAGTGTTTTGATGCCGTCTCTAAATTCGGCTTCTTGGGCTAGACTGGGTAACCCTTAAATTTGCGGCCACCTTTAATTCCGTACTGCGCTAGGTACACTGTCTTTCTGAATTTCTACCCGGGTTCTCCTAACTTTGGCGTATTTGAAATGAGAAAGAGGACAGACAAGCTGTTGGAATTCTCCCGTTCAACGTTTAAGTTCGCAGTGCTTCAGCTTGTTAAATATAGACGTCATATTATACATTGACGTCGTTTTATATGTTATATATAGACGTCGTTTTATACATTGTACATGAACTTTCTACGTGAATTCACACAAGGTGTCTGCTTTTTCGTTACATCCAAATGTGTCTATTACCGTTAAGAGTAATTTTTTTCATACGATTGGCAGCAAAGATTTTCTGTGCTCTTCAGTGCCATCCGTGGATGACTATCACATACGAGAATTTGTGAAAATTTCCTGACATTTTCCGTGATAATAGCCTACCGTTTGTTTAGCCTCGAGGAAGAGTGAATTGCACTAACAGAGTGCGCACGGACCTGGGGATAGGCTTGAGATGCGCGGGAGAGGGGGGGGGGGACGAAACACGTCGGCAATAAGCATGACCTACACGGACAAGCGTAAATGGAGACGACGCCAAGTGAGGGAGCAAAGCATTCTTTCAGAATGATGATAAAAACTATGGCAACACTGCTAATGAAAAATCACAACATTCTTAATGTCGCAGGACTGACGTCATACGTTAGTATCTTAAATAATTACGTGAAAGACATGAAACCAACATTCAAAGACACCAGCGTCAGTCAACAATGAAGGAAAATTAAAATTAAAGTTCCTTTAGGAAAAATTGCTATGGAAAAATGAAAAGTGTTCTTTTTTTTATTGACCAAAGCTTCCAGACAAATATAAAAAATTCCATAAATAAAGAATGAAGAAATCACAAGGTAAAGGGTAAACGAAGGAAGCAGTCTACATTAAAGACTGGCCTGTGAGGATACACAATACACTAGTCTGAGAAAGAAAGAAAAGACAACTGCCCCGACTGGGACTCGAACCCAGGACTTCCCAGGACGCCCCGGTAGCACAGTGGTAGAGTGCCCGGCTAGTAAACGGGAAGCCCTGGGTTCGAGTCCCAGTCGGGGCAGTTGTCTTGTCATTCTTTCTTAGACTAGTGTATTGTGTATCCTCACAAGGACAGTCTTTAATGCAGACTGCTTCCTTCGTCATAAAAATTCCCAGGCCTTTTCACGACTAAAAAATTAAGGGCATTTTGTCGAGATTGGATGAGAAATTAATACTCGTGCTGTTTGACCCTTTTTTTGAATCTGGAAATCTCAGGGAAAATTAAAACAGAGCCAAAATCTCAGGGAAATTTCAGGGAAGGCAAGATTTTTTTTGAAAACCAGGGAAAAGACAGGGAAATTTGAATAAATGCCTTTGTGTTTGATCTGCACGTTCCATTGACTTAGCATCGCAGAAACAAAATCCTAGTCTAATACTAAATATTTTAATTTGTGCTTTAATACGTTCAAGTATTTTGGGATATAACTTCAATCAACCATAATCTTAGGCTAGTACCAATATCTGTGATGAAAATGCGTTTCGTTCCGTTGTTGGGCTGGTCTAAACCATGCGCAATGGCAGTTTACCATGACGTCACCATGAGTTAGCCAATGACGAACGAGAACAACGGCTGTTTGGCCGTCTGATTTGACTAACCCAGTCACATGATATGCACGTCACAGCAAACAGCCATGGTGCGTGGTATAGCTAAACAGCTATTTTCGGGGATGTTGGGACTATTTTCGTACAAATATTAATAAAAACATCAGCTGTACTTGGAAACACCTGGAAATAGCCATTGGATGCACCTGGAAATGTCAGGGAAACTGAGAATTAAAAAATTGTCTGAATCCTGTGAGTGTGATTGTTTTTTTTTTTTCCCGTATGTATCCTGCGTAAGGATGATTCTATTATGTGCGTGGCGTATCTTGAATCCTGCACGTAATTTATGATCGGCTAAGTCTTCCTGCAGGTGGCGGCTTTAATCGACGGCCGCCATTGTTTTTGTAACTATTTTGGATAACAACAAGGCACTCTGCTACCAAAAACGTACAATCGATTATTTGTGTTCATTCTGGGGCGAACTCAAGATAGGCTGCGGACACTTTAAGTCTTTAATAGTTTTTTCGTGTGGTGAGCACACATAAGCAATTCAATTTGCTTCGTGCTCTCTTTGTAAAATTTAGAATTAATTATTAAAAAAAAAAGTATTGCTATAAGAACTTTGCAGTATGTTGTTACTGTCTCTTGCAAAATCAGTAGTTCTGATTGTTAAGAACAATTATCGCTAATTGTTTCCTACGTGGTGCAGGTATTTTGCGCATGCATATACGCCCAACATGTTCAAAGGCCTAAACGTATACGATAAAAGTACAAGCGTCCCGTTGTGATGCACATTTGTGCGATTGCAATTTAAACTGGCAACCGTAGGCGATTGATTTGCATGGGCGATAGGATCCATCATTATTAAATATTTTGATGTTTGATATCCAGGCGACTGGATTTAGGAACCACTTCAGTGAACTTGTAATCTCAAAAAGCGGCCAGTCCGGTTTTAATGCAATCGTTCTTGTTATTAAAGTAGAAAAATATCCTGAGGATAGGTTGGGAGACGGTGCAAGGGAGGGGGAAAACAAGATTGGGGGGAGAGGAAGAGGGCTTGCCTCTGTCTGGTGCCTGCCTCACCCGCTAGCGCTCGCAGCGCCTCTACCTGAGGGTATGATGGAGTGGCGACTTTTTCAAGGTCTTGCCGTGATCCTGCTCAAAATGCCGGACCTCGCCGTCATGTTGACATTAATGCCGGACCCCCTGTCGTCCAGGGCCTCGTTAGACGAGACGTTGGCGGGAGTTAAGACGCTCTGGCCTGGCTGGCCACGCATGCGCAGCGCCGTCGATCCTTGCGCCCTCTTGCGGCCGGCCCGTGCGTTTCGATGCGACGCGTTCATTTGTCACGTCACGTGGGCCCATCCGTTTGTCTGTAGGTGGTTATTAGTTAGCGAATCGTACAACCAGCTAGATTTGATGGAAAATCGATCCTTAGCCGTGGATTTAGGGTCGCGTTATAAAAACTGGGCAAAAAAATGAAACTGAAAACTACTTTAATGTGTACTGGATTCAAGAATTGAGGTTTGAGGTTACTTACTGTGCTGAGCTCCCTTCCAGTCTGGTATTAGTATCAGTTTAGACCCGATAAAACAACAGAAATACCGCCAACCTTGATACACAAACAGACCGAACGACGAATCTTTTGGAATTCAGAATTGATTCAAAGGATGACATGCCACTGAGACGCGTGTTTCATTCACCGCTGGCGCCCGGACTGAAGGACTGAATCAGAAACTTGCCGTGGATTTGTTAGGAAATAACCTCAACTTTACGTAAATAAGAAAATTCGTAACAAAAATATGCAAAATGTACTCAACTTTACATTGCATGTGACATTAAAATAATTTTCATGTGCAGTTTACTTAAACTATCTGACATCCAGGGCATGACTGTATTGAACTCCTAACAAGCTGGACCTTAAAGGATATTAGCGGGGTAGACAAAATAGCTACCACGAAGTGACGTCTTCTGAAGTTTCCAAGCGACGGAGGTACGTTCGCGAGCCAGTCGTGCTCGCTTTTGGCGAGGCCACAACATCTATTGACAAATGTAAGAGATTTTTAAAACAAAGCTTAAATTTTGCGTTGCTTATTGTGGCAAATACTTTATACTTCCTCACACAAAGTTTGGTTGTCAAATGTTTGTATTCTTTTTTTGGGTTGCAACTAACGCCCTCGGTAGGCACTCAATGGCAACAGGTAATTCCGCCGCGAATCGCGCTCTTATCGGCCATATTGCATAACCTATTTCTGTATGCCCGTTTGCTCTCAAGGACCGGCCGATAGTTTAGTAGGCTACAACCATGGTCAGGTATACAGTAGAAAAACCTGAGTTTGAGAGGCTCTAGCTAGACTTGATCGTATGCCAGCCATCAGGCATGCGCTGTTTGGTCCTCCTGTCAGCGGGTGACGGACGGACATTTTTACATTAAATCGTGTCCAACAAAGAATATGAGAGGGGATTGCGCAGGTCAGAACTGGTTTTTGAGTAAAGTAAAAGTAAGGTCGACGACGTACGAACAGGGAAAGTAGATGTTTTGACGGACAATTTCGACAGGTGAATGGATTTAGTGTAGCCTACAGCTTCACCGTCGACTGACCCCAAGTCAACCCACCGGATGACTATATTTGCTAGCCGAGTCGTAAAAGTAGGAAACATTTACATTTAACAGTCTGTTTAGGAGACGTGTGTTGGGTTGACGTACTTGTTGGGCAGGTGGCGTCCTCAACATGGGCGTTTTTTGGATTGGTTCCGTTTTAATAATCAGTCAGATTTGTCCACTTATTGACCAGCCAGAGGCACAATTTGCTAGGTAAATCCAGTTGGAAATTCCTAGGATCTTTAACACGCCACAACCGACACGATCACAATGCCATTCTCGTCCTGAAAATGGCAGAAGCGGCGGAGATAGGAACCTCTGGCACATACGATGAGCGTGCTAACCGCTAGGCCACCACAATGAGTAAATGACATGAGACTGAACAAAATTAATGAGACTTGATACTCCCTCCACACTGTGTAATGTGTGGCGCAGTGGCAACACGGACCACTGCACTGTGACTGAGGTTGGCACTAAGACGTAGCTGTCGACGCGCCATTAAGCCTGAATTCCCCCCCTCCCCCAACTCCCGTGGGGCACCTGATGCTATGGTTGCCAGTGTTTTGAACTACATGCCTTAGTGCAGCATTTGTGGCAAGCGTTGATAAATCGATCTATTAAATGTACATTTTCTGTGGAGATTTTAATGTGGGTATTCTTTTTAGTGCTTTTACTGAATTCGGAAAAGAGGTTTCCGAAAATTCCAAATAAATGTACGAAATTTTCAAGTGAAAATCTCTGCCTGGTGTGTATATACAGAGCTGTCTCTTTTTCAGAGTTTTTTTTTTAACAGTTAACTAATTTATTGGGGGGGGGTTAAGAAATTTCACTTGAATAGTTAAAAATGGGGGATGTTTGAGCCTATTTCCTGTCTAGCCTTCCAGGAAACAGGCTCTAACCAACCTGGTAACTCAAGAGATTTGAACTATTTAATTTTAATTTTATTCACATTTTGTAAATTAATTTCTTTTGAGTCTTAAGTCAGCCGAAGCAATTTAATGCTTGTGTTGCTGAACCGGCTCAATTTTGAACATTACCAGACTTTTTTGAGAGAAGAAATGTCTGGAAAAGGGAGGTGCCAAAAACTACTTTTGCAACTCGGGAAAACTCAGGGAATTCTCTAATTTTTCACACACAAAAAACCTGGAAAACTCGGGGGAAAAAAACAAACATACAAAAATTATAAATCAAGTAATCATTTTTTCATTAATGAGTTTTAATGAATGTATTACATAGGCTACTTCCTGTATTAACAATTACAGTTCATCTTAAGCGGGCTGTTCGTTTCAGCTGTGTGAACCCTAAAAACTAATAAAAGGTTCGAAAAAAAATCCTTTCTAAAATTACGATAAATACCTTGAAAACTGACCACAACTATAGTCTGGAAAGCCTGGAAAACTTGGGGAAATTTATTCCGGTATTTTCTTTTGCATTCAGGCTTTTCTTTGCGCCAATTTTGTTAATACCTTTTTCCATATTTCGAAGTTGAAGTTGCTAAAAGCTCAAGAGTTTCAGGTTAGCGATGGTAGTAAAGCTCCGTTCTGATCAAGTCCTGCTTCTTACCTAAACTTGAAAGCTTGGTAAGCCTTACGGGCTAGCATGGAAGCGGAAGTTCTTTTATTTACTTTAACCGTTGTTTTTAAAACTTTTGCCCTCTTTCTCGTCTAGTCAAGGCACACTAAGGCTTAGATTCAATTAAAATTTATCTTGGCAACAGCGTTTGCTAATTAATTATTCACGTGTAATTAAACAGAGAAATTCTGTCCCTTTGTTTGATATTTGTGAAGAGTTAACAACTCACTGAGGTCTTTTGTCTAGACTCTTGAATTTTGATTTCAGTTTTAAGCCTGCTCTAACGAGTTTTCATTTAAGCGCGTATTTTTGATTTTTTTTTTGCGATCGCTTCCTTTTTGGAACGCGTTTAATATCGCCTTAGAGCTGAATTTTTTTTTTTTAATTTTGCATATTGCTTGATCGAAAAAAAAGTCGACATTGTGAAGTCCTAAAATGCAAAACAATCATTACACAATTCGAATGCCATGGATCCATTGGAGGAAAAAAAAACAGCGTGGGACTAAGTTCAGAATGAGGGCCATCCCTAATTAATTAATTCGCTGCGCCCCGATCTTTCTATCATTCGGTTTGAGATTTAATGTTTTTTTCTTTTTTTTCTTTTTCACAGTGCAATTACCGTAATTCTTTCTTTCTCGTGTTATTTTGAGTGGATGTCCTGATTGGTCGTGCTCAATTTTTCCATCAATTATGAAACGTCTCCTCAACTAAAATCGTCGTGCGTCCGTGACAGTGAGACGCTCTTCTTCCCTTCCCAGTTTTGATGGAACAAATTTCAAATTCGAACCGTTCGAGTTCATTCAAATAATCTCCCTTCCCGACGGCTATTATTTTCGGAAACTTCGCCATTTGCCGGCATCTGAAAACCTTAAATCAACAACGAAACGTCGGTGACTGCCAATTTCCACGTCGTCCCGGGTTTGGTTTGACAAATAACAGATTTTTCGGGTCGCTAATGCAAAAGTTGTCCGTTGGAGGATCCCGGGGTTGTGGAAACCGATCTCCCGCTATCTGCATGGCTGTCCGTCCGTCCGTTTTTCTTTGTTGTATGCACAAAGAATGTTGCGTCGTTCAAACATCAACATAAAACGCTAAGTGTTTTGCGTTTTTCCGACTAATTTTTCCGACCTCCTCATCCTCTTTCTTTGACGTTGGGAAAACCGAAACTTGCAACAGATGGTTGAACGTCAGCTGATGGTTGTGACTGAGTTTGGGTGGGGGTTGAGGGAGTTGGGGAGGGGGAATGAGGGGGAAGGGGAAACACTGCTAATCACGAGAGACAACCATCCCTCTTTGCAGGCCCCCAACGGCGCACCTCCTGCCTCCCGATATTGATAAAAGTCCCTCCTTTGTAAGCCGAGTCCTTCTTCATTGCCCACACAAAAATGAAGATCTTCTAGAATGAATTATCGCAGCCACGTGAAAAGCCACATAATGGGAAGTAGTGAGAGGAGGGGGGGGGGGGGGAGTTGGGTCGGTTTACTATCTGTGTCCATTCATTTATTTTTTCTTTTTCTATTGGGATGGGTTTGCGATGGGTGAGCATGTGCATGGTATGGAAGATTGTGGTTGTTGATTTGATTGAGGTTGTGCATTTCAGTGTTCATTTGGATTTTGATTGTGGTTGTTCATTTGGGCGTTCGTCAGCTGCTACAGTAGGAAATCAGGCTCCCTATACCTTCCCTCCCTCTCTCTTCTATCCCTCCCTCTCTGTCTCGCACTCTTCCTCTCTCTCCCTTTCCATCTTCTCCCTCTTCCTCTCTCCTTATCTTTCTCTCCCTCTCTCGCCCTCTCTCTATCTCTAACCCTCCTTCCCTCTCTTTCTCGCACTCTTCCTCTCTCCCTTTCCATCTTCTCCCTCTTCCTTTCTCCTCACATTTCTCTCCGTCTCTCGCCCTCCCTCTCTCTCTAACCCTCCTTCCTCGCACTCTCTCCCTCTCTCGTTGTCCCTTTTCCTCTCTCTCCCTTCCCCTCCCTCTCTCCTCATATTTCTCTCCCTCTCTCGCCCTCCCTCTATCTCTAACCCTCCTTCCCTCTCTTTCTCGCACTCTCTCCCTCTCTCGTTGTCCCTCTTCCTCTCTCTCTCCCTTCCCCTCTTTGTCCCTCTTCCTCTCTCCTCATCTTTCTCTCCCTCCTTCCCTCTCTGTTGTGCACTCTCTCCCTCTCTCGCATTCTTCCTCTCTGGTCTTTGTCCCTCTTCCTCTTTCTCCCTTTCGCTTCCTCTCCTTGTCTCTCCGCCTTTATCCCCGTCCCTCTCTCCCTCTCCTTACTCCCCTCTCTTTCTCCCTCCTCTCTTCCTCTCCCTTTCACTGTCGTCCTCTCCCTCTCTCTTTTGCCATTTCTTTCTCTCTTCCTTTCCTTTCTCTCCCTCACTCTTTCTTGTCTGTCCAGTAGATTTCTTTCAAACCACTTGCCGATGGGTTTGACATTTGGTATGCAGTTAGGGTTTCATGGGCTGGGTGCTGCTGAACTTTCCAGCCATTCCTGAACAGGGGAACACGGAATTTGTAAAACATTGCCATACTAATTCGTGTACAGCGCCTCAAGTGGCAAAGTAACGTTATGGCGTTGGATATAAGAAGGTTCAGTTTCGGTTTCGACAATAAGATCAAATCGGAATCGACCGATACAAACTGCGAATTTCTTGACCAGTTAAGCTGAATTCCGACCTAAAGAAATTAATTCGTGTCAAAACTGCGGTCCGTTCCCGTATTTCACTATTCGGGCAAAAACGTTCAAATGAAAATTAAGTCGTAAACATCAGTCAAGTGCTTCCATTTTTTACACCTAGCCTACCGTTTTTTAAGGGTAGGTGTGGTTCATTCGAAACCTTTTCTTTGTCCGTATGAAATGATATACCCAACAATTTTCTCATCACAGTCTGTGACCTTCATTCATTCATGAATTTTAAGTTTCACTTTTTTTCATGCTGCTGTCAATCATGGCAGCTGAGTTTACAATACCTCAACAAACAACTACAAAAAAAACAACAACGTTTATAGACCTCTCCCGAGCTGGGCTTAAAGAGTCTATTCATGAATGAATCAAAAACATAAACAAATTAGTAATGCAATCAAACAAAAAAAATCTATCAAAAGAAACATCCGCCATTTTCTAATGTATACATACACAGCAATTTAATGTGGATGTGAAAGTAACTGAAAAAAAAGTTAATTGAGTCTTAAAGGATCTGGTTTAAAAAATAAAACACTATTGTTAACATTGAATTAAACCATCGTTACACAGCAACATCGACGGACACAAAGAACATGAGTTTCGTCTAGATGACGTAAGGGGATTTGCTTTCACACTGTGACGCAGGGGTCTTTCCTCCCCCCCCCCCCCAATCCCCGGCAGTCATGTGTATCTTCATCCCTGTCCCTAGTTTTCATGTTAGGGGACCGGTCATTATTTGGAAATCTTGACTGCTGAAACAGCATATTGTTTAGGTGTAAAATTAACTAAACAAACAATAATAGTTTGACAGCCGAAGCCATTTCTCTGACAACAGTGCTTCACTCAGATTGGACTAGAGACTGAAAACAGAGAGGTGCGGTGCAGTGCAAGCAATTTTTTTTTTACCAGAAGGGGCAGCTGAGCAAGTGCTGTTCCACTTGCTGTTGTTGGCTGTATTCTTCCTTCATCCTTTTCGGTTGGTGACTCGAGAGGGGAAGGGGGGGACATAATGTTCGTTATTGTTTACAACGGTATAGCTCTCTAATGCAAACAATGAACACTGTGGTGCTAACAATGGCAGCTGGCAAAATACTGGAATTAAAAATTAATTTTGATAGTCTACTGTGTAAAGAGCCTTGAAAATGGTGGAAAATTAGCCCCAAAAATTCTTGAAAAGTCTTGCAATTGGTTTCGTCTGTAATGTTCGAACCCTGGTAGGGTTTATACGTTAAACAAATTTGTTGTGTTATTCCGATAAAAATTTTTTAAATTGTCTCGATAATCGATAATATCTCGATAAAACAAATCTCGAGGCTGGAATAACCATTTTATTTGTGTTAATTTAAAAAAAAAACCCTTGGCTGCAGCAGGCCCGGACTGGTTCAATTCTTATGACCGGGCTCATCACATTTTGGCCCACCAAATAAAAAAAAAAAATTAGCCACCGAATTAGTTTTTTCATAAATTTACAGGCACCCACCCCCACTCCCCCTGCTGCATTCAGTTGAATCGGTCATTACAAGATTTAGCGCATGAGCACTGCAATGAACAAATAAAAAAAAATAACAAAGAAATAGTGGTGCTGGCCCACCGGACAATCGCCCTCCAGCCCCCCCTACCCAGTTCGGGCTTAGGCTGAAACCGACAGTTTAACCTTCACGAATGTGTATTGTGTGGTACTCGCCAAGACATGAAATGAACTTAACGTTGTCGATTACTTCCTCATCATGCAGAAACAATTTAGCAGTTGTGCTTCTACTTGGTGTTTCAATATTGTTTGCTTTAAACTAAATCTCCAATCAGTTAAAATGGTTAGCAACAGTATTTCACACTTGGTTGGAGAACCCTCGTAATTCCGCATACAACGCCGCAAACCACTTGTTTCTAGCTATTACGGTTTTCGAAATATGACAATTTAAGCTTTGGGGTTTGCACGATAATTCGATAAATCGGAAAAAGTGCGAACGATTATCGACGAAAAATTGTATCGCGATATTATCAAATTGTATAGTTTGAATTGTCACCCTTAACCCAGGGTACGGTATTACGGGCTAAAGAATGCAATTTAAATTAATGTATCTCTTACGTAACCGCGTTACCAAATTATTGATTCCAAAGGGAGGTTTAGCTGAAGATTTACGTGACGACCAAGATCTTTTTTTTTTTGTGTGTGTGACAGCGGTCTTGTCGGCTTCGTGGGCCTGCCTGTCTTTTAAGTAGAGCGCCGTTCGTTCGATTCCCCAGCAGAACAACAGATGGCGCTTCCCTGATGATTCCCAATCTGACGTTCAATCTTAGTGAGGATGCTGTGGCAAAGCCGAGATTTTCTGTAACGGGTTTTCAACGGGCGACGGCTCTAATATCAGGAACTGGAGTCGTCTGACGCTTCGGACCGGCAACCAACGACAACGACCAACTTTGTAATTCAAATTTAGTCATCTTCCCCCCCAATGGAACACCATTTTAAGGGCCCGGAGTTTTTTTTACTGCGCCATTTTTTTCCCCTCTCGCTCCTTTGTCTCTTTCTACGAAAGCGTTACGGCTGTTATCCAACCAAAACTGAACTCAACTTTTTTGGCAGCCAAACAAAAGACTTCAGAAGAAGGGCAAGAGGAGAAGAAAAAACGGAGTTTTATTTGTGTATTGTCTTTGGTTTGTTACCACTCGAGTCTCTTTTGTTGTTGCGTTAAACTGCAAATGCGCTAGACGTGTGTGCTGAGTAAATTTGAGTTTTAAGAAAAAGTTGCGAAACAATGGGATTATGAAAACCCATCACGCTGCCCGTCAAATGCAAAAAATTAAACCCCTCGGGTTACAAAAGTTATTGGAATCAGTGGATTTAAACTTAAAATAGTATCGTCCTTTTTATTCAATGACTTTTTCTTCCTATTAACCCTTCGCATTATAACGAGTACTCTCCGTGAAATAACCTTTGCAACATTTACATATGTTCGACTGAATGGAACAAGAACAAGACCGTTTCTCTCGAAGGGAAAAATAGGAAAATGAATGCCTTTGCAGCATTAAAATAAAATAAAATAAAATAAAGTAACAGCCAGTATCGTGCACAAAAATAGCAACACTACGTTTCGAGAGGACAACCTCCCGTCTTCAGGTTAAAATAAACATTAAAACATTTAAAAAATTCATGGCGAACCCTGTTTTAGTGTTTATTTTAACCTGAAGACGGGAGGTTGTCCTCTCGAAACGTAGTGTTGTTATTTTTGTGCACGATACTGGCTGTTACTTTATTTTATCTGCAAAAAATGCTGAAACTTCTCAATTTTGTAGCATTAAAGCAACATCCGGCCTGCCTTATAACCTTCCGCCTGCCTTTTAACATCCACGCGACGATCACATCCGCGGCTTCGTTCCTCGCAGCGAAAAACGTAACTACTGTCTCAGTTGGCATTGCGCCTAATAGTCCAGCCAGCGTGAACCCATTGATCGTGTCGTCAAAAACCGGAATGATTCTTGTATTTTAAAATCACGATTTATAATTTTCTAGACTAGTGTCTTATAATTTTGTTTCTGGGAATATTGGAATAATTAATCTTAATTTTGACTACATTAGCCGTTTAGAATTTTGGTCTCATAGTAATTACTAGCAAACTATTAAAATTAGTACTGCGCACACACAGACAGATAAAACTTCAAGGTCATTGTAGGCGCGCGATGCATCATATAAGTTCGGGACGAACGTAAATAAAGTCAATAACATTCAACAGAAAATCTCCTAGACGCCAATTTTAAAACGGATTTTTAGCAAGGGAAAGACTAACAGTAAGTAAATGGACCCTTGGGGCCGTACTTGATGTGGAGGTTCGAGAAAAATGGCGCTGGGAGGTATATCCCTTTAACATGCATCTGAAGTAATGTTGCAAAACTGAGACGTAGAGGAAACCAGGGGGAATGTACTTTACATTTCTCCTGGTTGATATTCCTGTAAATGTATCGCCCAGTTTTGCAACATTACTTCAGACGCGTGTCAAAGTTGCAAAGGCATTCATTTTCCTATTTTTTTCTCTCGTGAAAAATGGTTCTGTTACATTCACTGTAACCTATGTAAACATTGCTAAAGTGATTTCGCGTAGGATGCTCGAATATGGTGAGAAGGTATGTCTGGTACTGCATTATTTATTAACATAAACACGACAGTAATGTATTTATAGTTTGCTCAAGTAGGGATCGGCCGATATGACTTTTTACCGATACGATACGATACCGATGAAAGGTAAACCGACCGATATGATACCGATACAGATGTCGATACCGATAATAATAACAAATCACGACTAAAAGTTTATATTTCGTACAAAAATGCAACTTCGGTTTCTTGTTTTGCTTGGGTTCCAACTGTTGAGAATATCCAAAAAGTTCTGTGCAGCAATAACAGCATTTTTACTCTTATTCTTACTTATGGCTTCAGTACATTCATTTTCTTAGTTAGATGTGAGTTGGTTGTTGTAAAACTTACAGCGGCCAGAACCACAAGTGCTACATTTTCATTCCAAACTGAGCAAATGGCTTTGCTTTTCTCACTTGGTTATTGCTTTTGCCACGCTTGATGTTAATTTTGCAGGGGAGACAGTTGCATTTCTTGGCATAACAAATATCTGTATTGGAAGCCTTACAGTGGTCCGATACCGACATGGCAAAAATACCGATAAATACAGATTATACCGATACAGATATCAATATCGGACTATCCCTACTCAATTGCATCACCGCCATATTAAATAAAAAGGAGAGGCCCAAGTACTAAACCTTGCGGTACGGCACTGTCTTTACGTAACTGCACTTGTTTTTTCCTTCTTTTTTTTTTTTGGTGTAAGCACTAGCTTCATATAAAATGTGTGGTGCAGGTACTGCATTATTTGTTAACACAAACACGACGGTCATGTATTTATAGTTTCATCAATTGCAACACAACCATATTAAATAAAAATGAGAGGCTCAAGTACCGAACCTTGCGGTACGGCACTGTCTTTACGAAACTGCACTTGATTTTTCTTCTTTTTCTTTTTTTTTTTTTTGGTGTAAGCACTCGCTTCAACAAAGTAATCCAGAATAGCTTTTACGATGCATTTAATTCGCAACATTAATTATTTGGAAATTCATTTTGTCATCGGTAACTATAGCAAGGCAACTCAATTAGTCATCACGTACAGGATACTGGAAAATGTAATGACCGTTTTTTATAGTCCCAGGAAACCTTTGTCAGTCAAATCATACTTGGCGGGGAGGGGGGTAGGGGTCGTCTTAATTGCTTTCACTTATCTCCTTGGGAGCACATACTATTCCGCACGCATTATTAATAGAAACACTCAGGGCTATATTGCGTAGTGTCGATAACAGCTGGCGGTGCGATGAACAGCAGCGTGGGTATTAAACAGCCACCCATAAGCGACAGACGATTGGAATAAAAAGCAATGTTCTATCGTTGTTGATAATAAAAAGTTGCGTTTATTTACGCGAGTGGCGCCTGCAGTGCCAGAGGTTAACTGCGACTTGCGTTTCGCCGACGCACTGTGCCCACAGTTATGAAGGTTATAAATTAGAGGGTTTATCGTCAATGCTTATCTCCGTCTCTGGTCGCCATGTCTATTTCTTCTTCTTACTCGAGCGCGGGGAGAAAAGTTGACAGGAAAGAGGTGCGCATGCGTCATCCTCGCTGGTTGCAAGTTTTTGTTTGCAACGCTCTTCGTGCGGCGGAATATGTTATCACTTTGGGGCGTCGGTCCTCATTATTTTCTGCTGTTGGTGGTATTGGTGCTAGGTGGAATACGTAATGTTCGCCGTGGTTGTTCCGTTCCCAAAGTAAACGGATTTGTTTCGACCTTCTCCTATGTGTTTATTTAATTTTAAACAAGTCACTGGATGGAGAGTGGGGTGTATAGTTTCCAAGCTCAGTAGCCTAACTTGTCTTCGTAGATATTTAAAGAACCATTTTTTCTGACTTTGGTGGAAATTTTGGTTGCTGCTGGGTCTAGTTCTGACTGTGGTGAAAACTGTCGTGTTTATTTTGCACTGCAATATTGCCAAGCCTACATTTTGTAATTTTATTAAGTTTTGATTGGTGTAAACGCCAGTGCTGTAAATGTGTTTACTCCGCACTCTCCTCCTCCCCCCCCTCCCCCAAACCCAGAACACTTATTAAACACACGACTTGCATAACAATAAAGCGTTGGGGGGGGGGGGGGGGGCTTTGAGGCTTAATGTCGTGTCGACAGCTAGGTCATTAGCTCCAACCTCTGTCACAGTGCAGTGGTCCGGGTTGTCACTGCACCATACATTACAGCAGTGTTAAACAAATCCCCAAATCTAGACTTACAACGTTCAGATGAAAGTTGGAAAAGTTAAGACGAGGCGATAGCGAGGATAGAATTATGCTGGGAATTAAGGTGGCCTTTTTTTTTTTAATTTATTTCTTTGAGCCTTAAGTCAGCCGAAGCAACTTAATGCTTGTATGGCTGAACCGGCTCAATTTTGAATATTACCAGACTTTTAGAGAAGAAGAAATATCTGGTAAAGGGAGGTGCCAACCCGGGGATTCGATTCCCTCCGATCATCGTAGGGGTCGAAAGATTGTCCACAATTGGCCAGAATAGTTCCCATAGCTGCTGAAGGAGCATGGTAGCCTCTAACGCTACCCTGGTCGGCAGTCCTGGCGGGGACTTTTCCAAGGTCCCCTTTCCAGGGGTTCGACCAGATCCGCAAACCTCCAGCAACCAGGCTGAGGTCTCTCACAACTCAGCCACGATGACCACGTTCTGTTATGATCCAAAAATTTACCAGTGTACTATACCGTAATGTATGTGCTTGAAATGTTAACAACTTGTGCAATTGGAGACTTAACTCCTTCGTTGAGTCTTGTGCATACCTTTCGTATACAAAGCATAAAGATTAAAACCATTTCACACGGCAAGTTGCTGGATTCAAGAAGAATTCGGACAAGCAAATAGATCCACGGACCATGTTTCTTTTTTCCTAAATTTTTTTCCACCCGCCTTTAACAAGAACATCAAATAATAATCCAAAATTGTAGGATTGTATTAAATGCACCGGGTTCAAGCTTCGTGAGAGGTCTTCTTCCGTTCGCCATGTAAGACTAAAACCATTTGCAGAAGTGGCTTAGATGATACGACCGCACAGAAGTCGCCGCCGCCGCCGCCGTTTGAAGACGTCCACTTTAGCGCGTTCGAAAAAGTTTCAACGGTTTCTTATTGCCCAACGAATTGGCGTCGTCAGCCCTTGTTTTCCGAATGTGGGGTTAAACTCGTTTGGCTCTTGGCAAAATTGCGGGAAAAGATGGCTCTCCATGAAAGTGACAAGTGATCTTTTGGTGACCTGGAACAGCGTTGTTCTGTCTGGAAATTGAGTCTCGTTGCGCCGAAGTGCCTTGCTTTATTTGGACGGAAAGGGGGCTGTTGTCCAAAATGTGAAGTGTCTTTCTACGGAGCAACGATGTCATGAGTGAGTTAGTGTTGCGGGTCGGTAGACGCGCCCTCTTCTCGTAGCTCGTCGGTGGCAAAGGGAAAATTACTCGCGCGGCCAAAGAATAATTTAATTACGAGGCAGTTACGACTGTGAAAGCTTGGTTTCATTTTGGACACTTTTCTGCCAACTATCCCCCCCGTCCTTTCTTTCTTTTTTTTTTTTTTGTGGCAGGCTCGGGTCGCGGATTTAACAGGCGAGGCACAGTTGCGGTTGCGGGTTGTCGAAGATGGACGGGAGCCGAGGAAAAAAAGAGGTGCCGTCATCCCCGACAAAATGGCGGAGGCAATCAGACGAGATGTGTCGAGTGAAGGTGAAAGGGTGAATGAAAGCTCGTTGGTTGGGCAATAAAGAAATTATTGTGGGTAAACCTGAGAGTGGGATGAAAGGACCAGTGACGGCGTTAGGACTGAGTTTTTTTTTGGGGGGGGGGGGGGGGATGGGGAGGAGGCAACGGGCGCATCTGGAAACGTAGTGGGCCGGGGACTGTTTTGAATGCATTCGCATTAGGCACTTTTATTCCGTTTAATTCAACTAAACGTAACGTAAGCTTCAGTGTATTTTTTTTGTATAGTATGCCCCATAATCACACAAAATAAATTTTGCAAAGTTGCTGCAAAAATAAATAAATAAATAAATTCAAATAAATATAAACATAAAAGGTCAGTTTATTCATTTGATTGCAAGTTTGGCCTACACATTTTTTTTTTCTGTTTTCTGGTGGTTACGTGATTGTTGGGGTCACGGGGAAGCCGACCGGGAGGGGGGGGGGGGCTATCTGGTGGATCATGGGCGCCCTGGCCCCCTAGCGCCCTCACTGGAAAGGACTTACTCGAGGGGATACCGACTTCATAAATCCGGGGTAAACTTGGTGTGAAATCCGGATTTAATCCACGAAAATTCGGAACAAATTCTATAATTCCGGATTATAGAAGTCCACGAAATCCGGATTTAAACAAAAAAAAATATATATATATCCGAATAATCCAGAAAATCCGACTTAAATCCAGGAAAATCCAAATTAAACCGGATAAATCCGACTTAAATCCGCACACAAAGCCGACCAAGTTACAAATTTTGACACTGTTGACACTGATGTCGCTGCTAGCCGAGACAATCAGTGATTCAGTTTTGAGCAAAGGTGGCTTCCGCTTTTTCAGCGAAGGTGGATGACGTCAACCAGGGTGAGATTTCCTGGCCTTTAAAAAAAACTACTGAAGCTCTGCATTCGGGCAGAGGGAAAGACGGACTAGAAATGTGAGCCGCTTTGTTTTTGATGGATAACCAGTAAACAAATTCAAAAAAAAAAAAGTTGAATTCAAACGACTCTTCGTAATAGGATAAAATATCACCCTGTTACTTATGCCCATCGCATCCATTTATCTCATCAGAAGAAAAAAAAACTTAGTCGACAAAAAAAAAGTATTCATTTTTTCCATACAAAATTCTTAGTCTAACCCCTTGGAGGAGTATGTATTTGAGAAGATGACCTTTAAAGATGATGCGTAATAAATTCAAACTTTGCACTTTAAAAAAAAAGAGTCAAATAATAATAATTTTAAAAAAGTGCTCTATGAAGGAGTAGTGCCTGCCACATCTGTTTTTGATTTGTCGCAGGTCTTTTGCTAGGCCTTTTTCCTCCCCTGTTGAGCATTGGGCTAATTGGTTTTAAGGAGAAAAACTACCGGAGAAAAAGTATCGTGAACAATTTGCATGTTTGCATATTTTTTTTTTGAAAAATGATTGAGATCCGTTGTATGTCATTTTGCCCAATTTAACAAAAATGCTATGGTAACTGCATAAATTTTCTACCAGCATCCATAACTTCTGTAAGCGCCCATGCCAAGAAATTGTCTTTTCGTGCATTACCATCTAATGATGAAAGCCAGTATTTACTGTCAGCGTTCATTGTTTTTGTTTCATTGCCTTCTCGTCTTCTGACGATTAGATGATTGTATTGAGTTAAATAAACGTCCATCAAAACTTCATTTTGCCAGACGTTTTTTCTGTGTGGCTCTTTAGCCGCATCTTCTGCAATGTATTCCTGCGACTCTTTTGCGGATCTCTGCATGGTTTTTCTGTAGCCCTTTAGTGCGTGGTATTCCTCTCGGCATCTTCTGCAATGAATTCCTGTGGCCTTTTAGCCGCATCTTCTACATTGTATTCCTCTGGCTCTTTAGCCACATCTTCTGCATTGTGTTCTGTGGCTGTTTAGCCGCATCCTCTGCGTTGATTGCCTGTAGCCTGTTTAGCCACATCGACTGCATTGTTTTCCTGTGGCTCTTTAGCCA
>JAHWFP010220622.1:0-15524 GCA_023313725.1 Lithobius niger | reverse complement strand
ATTCCTATGGCCTTTTAGCCGCATCCTCTGCACTGAATTCCTATGGGAGGTACAGATGTATGACAAGATTTAAGTTAGGGGTTTGAATAACATCTCTGTAATGTGTGGTGCAGTGGCAACCCGGACCACTGCACTGTGACTGAGGTTGGCGCTAATGACCAAGTTGTCGACGCGCCAATAAGCCTCAATCCCCCCCCCCTATGGGTCTTTAGCCGCATCTTTTGCATTGTATTCCTGTGGCTCTTTAGCAGCATCGAGTGCATTGTTTTCCTTTGGCTCTTTAGCCGTGTCGTCTGCATTTTATTCCTGTGGCTCTTTAGCCCCATCTTGTGCTTTGTATTCCTGTGGCTTCTTTAGCCGCATCTTCTGCATTGTATTCTGTGGCTCTTTAGTCGCATCATCTGCATTGTATTGCTTTAGCTGTTTTGCAGCATAGACTGCATTGTATTTCTGTGGCTCTTTAGCCGTGTCGTCTTCATTGTATTCCTGTGGCTAAAGAGGAATCAAAAGTTAGCCGAACTCATTTTTTCCCTGCATTTTCTGCCAGCTTTCACGCAGTCACGAACCAGCTGTCTTCAGACTTTCCTTCGTCTGAGAAGGTGCGGTTCCCCAAACGTCGCCCGTGTGGGGTTGCGGACATCCTTAAGACTGCTGCCTGCCCTACCCTACCCATCAACTCACCCCGTCCGCACTCCCTCCCTCCCCCACCGTTGAAATCCACTCGAACTTACTGTCTTAGCACTCGGGAAGCCTCAGCACTTTAATGTGAAAACTCGGAGGATTAGAAAGGAGCATTAAAAAAAGATATCTGACAGTCATGTTGGAGGCACGCTGCTCATAAATTGCTCGGAGAAATTTAGTAGCCTACGTCGCTGTCTGTCGGATTTTTTTTTAACCTCTCCTAGAATGAGTTTGTGGCTTTCTTGTAGCCTCAGATTTATAGCGCGTCTCAAATTTAAAGACCCAAAATAAATGAGTTTAGCTAAGGAAAGAAAGTATGCCGAGATCTTTACCCCTTGATACCGCCAATTTATCCCATCCTTTTCCCCCTTCCAGTACGAAAAGTTTAACCCCCACACATGGCTGTCGCGTCATCCATACTAAAACGCTTAATACTACGTCGTAAATTTTAACAAGGGGGTTATATATATTGGGTTAATGACCCCAACGCGATTATCGTTGGCTTAAAAAGTAGTAAAGCTGGAGTGTAAAACTGGAATATATACCACCGGCTCGTTTTTTTTTTTCGGTTTGCGGGAGTTACGGCTTTTGTTGTAGCTGTGTGGCTGGCTGATGTGTCATGATTTATGTTCCCCGTATTGTGGAACATTGAATTTCACGACTTCTCTGTCACGGATGTGTCTTTAAATGAAATTTACACGTTACATTTTTTTGTTTTTTTGTTAGGCTTAACCCTTTTTTGTTGCTCGTTTAACGCAGTTTAACGCTTAACAGGTGTTTTGCACGTTTTCGTTCGTAGTGTGATTTTCGGATGCGTGGAAATCGAAAATTGTGTTGTGCGCATATTTTATCAACTTTTTTTTATAGTCAGACGTCAAAGTTAAAACACTAGCTGGTACTAACTTTATGAGAATTCTAAAAACCTTTACTACTGAAGACAGCTTTTAAGAAATACTGATTTTTAATGTCGTATACATGCAAGTAAAAACATTCAGTCCGAAAAATCTTTGAAGTCTATCGTCAATGATTAAACAGGAGAGAAAGCTAAGTGGCTCAAGAAGGATTAAACAAATACGGATGCAAACCTACTTACGTTGGCTTTTGGATTCGTATGTCAGACTGCCTGACCCGGGAATTGAATCCACGACCTATGAAACCAAAAGCGTAAGTTCTACCGCTGAGCCATACTGACACGGTCGTTTAACGTAAATAATGATTGTCGTACTTTAGACAGCACGTCCGTACGTAAACAATGCCGATGTACGCCCACAAACAGTAAGTCCACCAGTCCCAACGACACACATTTCGATATACGATAGAACTCTCGTCATTTTGAGACGAGCTAATGGCAGCTTCAATTAATGCCGCAAACTGCACGTATTCTGATTTTGGAGTTGTTGATGTTTACACGAAAATTGTCAATTCCAGGACCCTTAGGTGTGATTTCTCTCTTGGTATAGGCCTAACTTTTTATTTTTGTGTGAATTGTTTTTTTTTTTACAACTCTCTCTTTTATTTAACAAAGTTGTTACTCATCCTTGATAAGTGGCCACAAACCCATGCGAGTCCTTTCGTTGAAGCGGCTAAGCAAAATAAAGTATGGTGCGCGAATAACGTCAATCTGCGCCTTCATCAACGGGATTGACGTAATGTGCAATTCGTAATATTGCCGTTGCTGTTACACCATACTCAAGAAGAAAAACATACGGGTGTACGAAACTCAGCCGACAGGATGGCGAACAGGACAGGATGGTGGACCGCTAAGGAAAAATATTCGTAAGCTGGTTTTATTTGCGAGGTTAAAAAGGTTTCTTGTCTGTCACTATCGGTACTGGACTCATTAAAAAGTGCTTAAAATAGTCGACAGACTGCTTTTGCACTAAGTGGATGCCATCCACTGATAAAGGGAACAATTTAGGTCAGAAATGTGAGTTACGCACTTTCTTTCACAAGACTTGATCGCTCGTTGGCGATGTTATCTTTCTGCTTTGACGCACAAACTTTCATAGTTTGGTTTATTTTATGTTATGGTTGGTGACCTATCCCAGATTGAGGAGATAACACAAATCATAATTACGACTTAGGTTAAACGCCGGGAGCGGCGTTATAGCTAATGCGATGACATACTATGTGGTACACATGGATCAGCAGTGATTTCTATGCATTTATTCAATTTGTGAAGGGAATCAAATACGAAGATTTGTGTCCAACCGGCAATTGGGATTGGCTATAGGCCTGCACTGTTTTAGTGTCAGGGTTTGCCCGAAAAACCAGGTCCAACCCACCTGGAAAAATAAAAACAATAACTTAACTTTAACTATTTATTGTCAGAAAATACAATTGGAGTCAAAAGGGCAGGCCACTTACAATCTCCAGAGTTAAAAAAAAAAAAAAAACCAAAATACTAAAAATTAATACAGTTTTAAAAGCAAACAAACCTGGTACAAATATACCATATCCAAAAAGATAAAAAGGTAAAACACACAAGACTAAAAACTAAATTACCCAAACAACAAAGATTAACAAGAAAAGTTAAGCTAGTTTCCTAGGCAAGAAGTTAGTGAGGTTCACCCTTTTAAGGCCGGATTTGAAACTATCAATGCAATTAGCCTCCACCACATGCACAGGAAGGGAATTCCAACATGCCACCACACGATTACAAAAGAAAAATTTTCTCGTGTTGGATCTGCACGTGCCAACAACGAGTTTCCAGGGGTGACCCCTGGTACGATCTGTGGAACGGCGTTCAAAAAAAATGGTATAATCAATACCTAAAAGACCCCGGATTAATAGAAAAGTAAAACACAGGTCGGCATGTAGTCTCCGCAAATCGAGCCTTTCAAGGTTTAAGATAGCCAAGCGCTCAATGTAGGGTTTGTCCGAGAGCCCACTTAAATATTTGGTAAACCTCCGTTGGACTGATTCGAGGAGGTCAATGTTTTTCAATAGGTGTGGAGACCACAATAGGTGTGGAGACCACACATAAAACCGACTAGTGGATTTTTCACCGGCCCTATTTTACCTGTTTTTTTTTACTTATCTGTGTTAAAACCATACCTGTAAAATACTCAACTAACACAGAAACCTAAGTTGGCTTCGTAAAATTCGATAAAGCCCCATAAACCTGAAAAAAGCTTATAAAATCCCAAAAAAGCCAATAAAATCCGAAAACAGCCAATAAAACCCGAAAAAAGCCAATAAAATCCGAAAAAACGCACCTGGGTTGGGCTTTTTCAGAAAACCCGGAGTTTTTTTCAAACCCTGTTTACTATGCCATTTCTTTGTAAAACTTGTAGCTCAGTTTGAATTTGGAGTGTAATATTTTAGGTGATTTTTTTTTTTATCTTTTTAATTTAATTTTAACTTTAAGTCATCTGAAGCAAAGTAATGCTTGTTTAGCTGAATGGCTCAATTTTGAACATTACTAGAAAGGGAGGGAGACACCCAGGGATTCCAACCCTGAAAACTTCGATAATCACGTGGGGCCGAGATAACGTCCAGAATAGATTTCATAGCTATGGTACTTGAAGAGGTTGGGAGTCTCTCACTATCTGGTAGCATTGTCTGGAAGGGGCTTTCTTAGGGTCCCCTTTCCAATCGCGCTGGAAACCCAAAATGGAAGGCAGCTTCTTTAATATGATTTTGTGGAGGTTTTTTTTTTCGTGCCGTGTTCGTTACTTTGGCTCTTCGGCTTTTGTGTTATAAAGTTCATTTTTAATTATTACCAGGGTTCGTACGGGACCCGGAAAAATGGGTGAAAGAAGTCGGGGGAAAGCCAGGGAAAATCCAAAGTAAGTAAAAAGTCATGGGAAAAGTCAGGGGGAATTTTTGAGAGCGGTAACCCTACGATCATTAAAAATTTTATATGCTGATGTTTATAGTGTGCGCGGCGTATCTTGAGTCCTGCACTTATTTTGTGATCGGCTACGTCTTCCTGGAGGGGGCGGCTTTAACCGACGGCCGCCATTGTTTTTTGTAACTACTTTGGATATCAACGAGGCACTCTGCGACTAAACACGTACAATCGATTATTTGTGTTCATTCTGGGGCGAACTCAAGATGGGCCGCGCACACTATAGTAGTTAAATTATGGTCAGGGAAAGGTCAGGGAAATGTGCAAAATCAGGTCAGGGAAAACCTGGAAAAGTCAGGGAAATTCAAACCAACAAGTTTTTGTACGAACCCTGTATTGCGTATTACCTTGAATTAGTAAAGTGAGCAATCTGAGTTTAACAATAATAATTCAAGTTCGAAAGGAAGCTAAAACTAGAACAGTTATTTTAAAAACAAATGTGATATTTTTTTTCCTGGTTGGCCAATAACTCGAAACTGGTTATTGTACTTGATTGCACCATGCCATGATTACAGCATACCCACATTTCGAGACGAAGACGGAATGTTAAAAGAATCTAGGGTGAGAATTAAGATGTGCTGCTCAATTTATACGGTTATTCCTTCCCAGATCATAGGCCGCTCGGAGTGGAACTCTGGTCGTGTGATTACGATTGGCTATACATTACGAATCCCGGAACGGAACTGAAGTGGAAAGAATTGATTAACGAACACACCTGTTGGTTGTGCATGTTGAGAAGGGGGAAAGGGTTGTTTGGGAATAGCGCAGCCTAATAGTTATGTTGATCTGGGTTAAGCCAATTAAATTCCATGAAGAAGCAAAAGCATTGATCTGCTTGCTGTACATGGAAATGTCATGACTGCTAAATTCATATACCAAATGTGAGAATATTGTGAAATTGCGCTAATTTAAAGCGTGTGAGAAAAATATTGATTGGAGGATTTGTCCCACCGATGTAAAAGTCAATAATAGCGGTTGGAACCGAGCACAGAAATAAACACAGATTTACGAAAATAGAAAAAAAAAACCATTACCGGTAGTCAGAAAAGTATTAAAAAAAATAATTGTCATTCAGCCAATGTTACCGGTTTTACAGTGGTGCAGCCAGGACAATTTTCGGAGGGGCTTGGGGGAGCGCTATTAGCTCCCGTAGCAGGGTAGAGCCCCGGAAACTGACACATTGTGACATTTTAAAGTACTTTGTTTTATCGTGCTTTTGCAGAGGTTGTATATCCGTTTCGCCTAATCTGTTTCGCCAAATGAAATTATTCTTAAATAATTTGACGTTGGCGAGTTAAAGATGCATTCCTATTGGAAGGAATTTTTGATTAATTACGGTTTCTGGTGTTATACCATGTTTAGCCGCAGAGAGCGCGACAGCGTGAACAAGACACGTAATTTGAAACAAATTATTTGCGCCGAAAATTAAGACTGATTAAAATTCGACGAAACGGGATTCGGCGAAACGATCATGCTCCTTTGCAGAGTAACCTACTTCATGACATATTCTTGAGGAATTTATTCAGTATTATGACACGTTTCTGGCCCATCTCCCGACCCCCTTCCCTGCAACACTACAGTTTGTATTTCTTCAGAGCAGACGCAATCGTTAAGAATTATGTTTTTGCCAGCGCTAGAAGTTAAAAGAACAAAAAAATGTCCGTCCAAAATGCCGGGCAGCCTGCAAAGAAAGCCAAACAAAGTAATGTGGCTTACTATGCTTGGTTGCACGTCGTCTTGAAAGGTTTTATTTTATAGGGCAGTAGGGAAAAGTTGGGAGGCCTTAAGACGGTTTGGTGGTGAGGATGGGGATTATGGATGCAGCTTAGGTTTACGCTTTACGACTTAAAGCCGATCTTCAAAAAGATGGAATATTATTTTGGTCGCGTTTTGAAGGAGATGAGCTTGAATAAAGAATGGCGGGGAAAAGAAATTTGGTTAGCTCTACTCACAGTCAGGTTGCGCGTCTAACCAAAAAACGCGAGATCAACAACCAACCAACCAAATAATTATAATCTTGCTAAATGGTAAATAAGGTAGGTGGTTTATGCTTGTTTTTATTTTTATAGTGGTAAGCCGCTCTTAAATACAACAAGCAGGACCAGCGACTGTAGGCTACCTAGTCGCAACCGGTCTTCTGTGCACTGCCGCCACTTTTGGGCCACTTCCGCTTCCGGTTTTTTTTTTTAATTAATTTTAATAAGTTTTGAATGTTGAATCTAGTGGTGAAATCACAATGTCGCCACTGGTATAAAACTTGACACGGCCACCAACGAAAATGTTGCGGTGCACACCTCTATCACGCACTGCAACAGCGATCTCTATTATACAATCTAAACGTAGTAACCATCAAAGGTTAAAAATGTGTTAACTTTAGGCCTAGTTTCAGATTTTAAGCCTAATTTTCAGCTTTTAGGCCTAATTTTTACCTGCCGTTTTAATTTCGTAAGTACCAGCTAGCGGGGAACTGAAATACAGAGTTGGCCTATTTGTTCATGCAACACAGTGTCGAGACTTGGCAACCTGATTTAGGGCTAATGTGTGTCGTTCACGGATTCCCACCATCACAGCTGTAAAGTTATGAAAAGGGACGTCTTTGAGCCAAAAGTGGCAGCGTTCAATTTGGGGTATTTTCTAACGGCTACCAGTAACGGAAAGTAAGCTACCACGTACACGTTCACTGCGGATACGTAAGTAGCCTAGAGTTGCTGCCTTATTTTTTTTTTTGAGTTTTCTTACGTGGGCGTTGAATCAGCTGCAAGTTCAACTGTGACCGACTCGGATACGACGAATATTTTGATTTCTCAAAATTTTATTTATTTTCTTGTTTCCATTGTGTACACACAGTGGACGATGGAAATCGCTGGACCGTATACGCCCACACGCACGCTCGCGCGCGCGTTCGCCTTTGGCCGTCAACTGGCAGCGGATCAGCCGTCGAAAGATGGTGGGGACCATATTTCACTCGCGAGGAACGCTTCAAACCTCTCACCCGGTGCCACAGCCGTTGCATATGCAACAGTTCGTGCGTTGGTTGTTGCCCGTCGTATATGCGTCTACTGGTGGGGCGTGATAGACCATAGAACGCGCCTCTCCATATAGAAGTTGTGGGGAGGGGGGTAGCCTTTTCGACCAAATTGACGTCGTAACGTCTACAGCGCCATTGTGACTCACTTCCGGCCTGCGCCTTTTCATTTTTATATATACATATATATATTTTTTATGCCACTTCCGCCAGGCCTTTTCATCATACGATAAGCCTCACCCATACACTATAAACGTGAAAAACAGCCTCTTTTTAAGTGTAGCTATAAAAAGTCTAAAAAGAGGTATAGGCCTCACAAAAGGATGCTCTCTCTGTAGGGATTAAGTAAACAATAGGGTCGATTATGGCCGCCAGGTGATGTTTGGAGGCGTAAGCGGTGGAACGTGGCGTGAATTTTGATTGACGTCATGCATCTGGAGTGATAGAAATAGTTTAAGATAAAACCAACAATTTCATTTTGTTAAAAAAAAAGGTCGATGCAGTCATTTTTAGTGAAGTCTGTTTTCAAATTTCAATGGTTTCTAGGAAATCTTAGTTTGTGAAACCTCTAACGCAGTTGGATGACACAGTGATTTTTGCCAATGTTGAGATGGATTTGATTTTAGTGTAGAGCATTTTTTTTTTGGCGGGTGGGCGGGCTGGGGGAGCCAAGACCATTGATGTTTAATACTGATATTATGTGTACTAAGCTCATAAAAGGCCTCATCAACACAGTTTGGTAACTTGAAGATTGCAATTTTTAATCCACATCTGCTCCTGCTTTTGTCTGTTAACTTGGTTAAATCTTATACGTGGTAGCAAGAATTTGTAGGGTTTGGAAGAATTTGTAACTTGAGAGACCCGTTCTGAAATGTCTTAGATCCATTCAATTAGTTCCGTCTAAGTTTATAGAGGGCGCCACTAGTTTTTTATGTGAAAATTTCTACTCAGTTTTCAGCCTAAAATTAAACTAAACTAAACGAAACTAGTTTGTTTTTAATTATTATTTAGTGTAGCTTAGTCGTAATTTAGTCTACTTAGATTAGGGCTGAAAAATGAGCAAAAATTACCAGATGGAACATGTGGCGCCCTCTGAAAACTCGGACGGAACTAATTGGAAAGGATCTAAGACAGACGTTTCTGTAGGGACTTTTTAGAGTTACAAATTCTCGTCCCAAACCCTTTACATTCTTGGTGGTAGGTATAAGATAGTGTAGCAGATGCTTTTTTAGCACTTGCTTACTACGTACTGTGTGTTTACCACTCAAGGCGTCTTCCGCCTTGTCCCGTCCCGTGTTCCTGTTTTGTCGGTGTCCACCTGTTGGCGATGGGGTATTTTAAAGTGGTCAAAATAGTGTACACTTGACTACTGGCAAAAGTGAATTATTTAAGATTTCCGTGGATTACCAATAATTATACTACAGGCTGGATTACTACAAGGAATACCTCGGATTACTAGATTGCTTCGTGGATGAAAGATTACTACATGGAATACTTTGGATTGCTGCATGATTACACTTACCGTTACCTCCAGAATACCACTTATTGTCTGAGTTTCGTGGGTATCGGTGTACCTCATTACTGGAAATACTGACGATTACCGAAGATTGGTGCGGAATACCCGAAATACCACCGGATTATTGGGATTGATGATGGTTACTGCGGATTTCGTGGATTACCCATCTTGTACACCAAATTATCAAAAGTTGATAGCCCCTTGTCTGATGGTTTAAGGTAACAACACCTTGAATCTTGTGTCGCCTACTTTTATGCTACCACTATAGGAAAAGTTGAAGTACCATAAATGTTATAGTGACTGCTAATACTCGGAAAGATGAAGGAAACTTTCAAAAATAAATGGAGGAAAAAATATCAAGTGGGAGGCTCTTGGTTGAAAGATCTTTGCTATGAAATATTTGAAGGGAGTACACACTTTTTCGAAACACAAATCACAAATCGTTTGGAGAAAATTCGAAGAAAAACACCACATGGAATCTTTCCTATGGCCGTTCAAATAGTGATGTGAGCTGTGCCATTACTTACTTTATCTGGATTAAATACCAATTGTTGCTCTCTTATCATAACTCTTAAGGCCTACCGAGTTAAATTAAAGTAAGGCCTGCTGAGTTAAAAAAAAAACTTCATCTGTGGTTGTCTTTGTAATTCCTAGGCCCACTGAGCAATGAATGCAGGGACTAAATAATATAGTACTTGAAGCACTGGAGGGAAAAAAATATTTTGTTAGCCTAAACAAAAAGTTCAAAGGTGTAAAGTGGTAAGGTCTGAACACGACTGAAGCATCTGCCACTGGCTGAAGTCGGCCATTACTGGATTCTTAGCCAGAAGGCAGTGGGTCATCATCATTAGACCAGTGGTAACGTCTTCTGCTCTTGGGTAGTTATTAGGCCTACTTACTTACAAGGATGCAACCTGGCTTTTTGACTGCCGCGATCTCCTGGGCTTATGGCCTCCATTCCGAAGGTGGTGATTAAAACTCGAGGGAGTGGAACCGGACAGAATTTGTCAATGATAGCTTTTTGGAGGCTCTGAAACTCCCGTTTGTCTTGGAACCCGCCTACTCCTTGCAGAAAGTTGTTGAGCAAGCTGCCGTTCGGTCGGAGGCCCTCGATCAGTTCGCGAAGGGACGTCACAGGTTTTCTTGTTTGAGCGCTCTCTAGAATTAAGCTCGGTTCGACAGACCCCACGATGTTATTAAGCCTCGCATAACTGTCGTTATGGAATTACGGCGTTTTCATGGACGGGAGAAGGGAAGTTGGGGAGGTGAGGGTGGAGGGGGGGGGGCGTCAAAGCTTCAGGCACAGAAAGAGGAGTATGGAAGATGGAGGTCGGGGTGTTGGTTGGAAGAGGGGGGAAAGGTGGGGTGCAGAAAACGAGTAAATTTCCACCCATGCTGCTCCGGAATTACGGGTGTCTGATGTTAATAACTGGTCCAGGAGGCTCCGTTAAGAAAAAAATCCCTATAAAATACTAGCTACAGTTGAGTTTGCTGCGAAGCCCATTGGGCACGTTCTTGCTGACGCATGGTGTTGTTGTTCTTGACTGTTATGTTGGTTCCAGGAACTTGAAGCATGCTTTTCTGAGGGCTGGCCTGAGGGGGAAGAGTGGGTAAATAGGGGGAAAAATGGAGAGGTGTTTCAAAAAGAGGGGGTTGTAATAAATCAATTAACGTCCTCTTTCGTTCCAACGGTAGTTTACCGGAGTGAGGGTGAAATTGGGAGAAGCATTATTTTAGTTCTTGTGTTTCGGGTCTTTCTTTTTTTTCTTCTTCTTCTTCCCGGGTGGTTTGTTAGAATTCTCCTCCAGGCACTGAAGACATTCTGTTGTTCTCTTTTCCCTGTGACTACAAAGGCAGGATTGATGGGCTTTGATTAGAACTTTGGCTCGTTTGTAAACATCGTCGTCGGCACTCATCATCGCTCAGATGCTGAAAGACTTTCTGGCCCTCAAGAGTTTTATCTGCTTTTGCACCTACAAGCTGAACTGAAAGTCCTATTTTTTTTTTAAGAAAGGTTTTTCGAGTTTATTGACATTGTAGCTGTGATATTCGCGTTTAGTCGGAAGTTTCAAGTGTGGTTGTGAACTTTCGTCAACATTCACTCAGTGGAGAGTTTGTGCCTGAATGAAAACCAGGAATCGTCTGGTTGTTCAGTGGGTGGCTTCTGTAGATTTTTTCCTGCGGTAGTTACCCAATTTCGCAAAATTTGACCCAAACTTGACCAAAACTTTATCAAATACCCAACAAAATCAAACTTTATTTGAATCGGCCTCTCGTATGACAGCCCTTGTCGTACGTGGAGATTCATAAAAAATGCTGTAAGACTTACCATTTTACAGTAGCAGTGTACAATTGACTTCGTTAACTTCGCTAACAAGCTGTTCAACATCCCAGGAACATGGCCTATAGAACTGGCCTTTATTTTTTTAATCCTATAGCTTGGATCGTAGTTCATATTTGTATGTACGACCTGCACTACGTCAAAAAGAGAAAATATTTACCAACGTTAGGGAAAAAACACGCAGAAATCCTAGTGTGTTTGGCAACCCACACTTTTTCGCTTGACCCAACCTACTTGTTACTGAAATTGTAAACAGGCAGGTTTTCCCCGTAAACTAATATTGTTACAGTTTCTTCCATTTTTCCCCATAAATTTCATGATATTGTTGCAATTTCTCCCATTTCTCCCCATAAACTACATGATATTGTTACAACTTTCCTATTTTCCTCAAATCTGATATTGTTACAATTTGAATTTGTCCCCTTTACCCCATAAACTGATATTGTTACAATTTATCCCATTCCCCACCCCCAATTGATATTCTTAGCAATTTTTACGTTTTCCCCAAAATTGACATTGTTACAATTTCTATCATTTTCCCCATAAACTGATATTATTACAATTTCTCCCAATTTCCTCCACAAACCGAACTAATGTGGTTAGTTTCTCCCAATTTTTTGCTATAAACTGATTGATATTGTTACAATTTCTCCCATTTCCCTCATAAACCGAACTAATATTGTTACAATTTCTCCCATTTCACTCATAAACCGAACTGATATTGTTACAATGTCTCCCATTCCCCTCATAAACCGAATTAATATTGTTACAATTTCACCCATTTCCCTCATAATCCGAACTAATATTGTTACAATTTCTCCCATTTCCCACATAAACCGAACTAATATTGTTACATTTTTCGTCTAAAATTGATGTTGTTACTATTTTTCCCATTTTCCTCCATAAACCGAACTGACGATGTTGCAGTTTCTCCCATTTCTTCCACAAACGAATAGTGTTACAAATTCTCTAATTTTTCCTCATAAAATTTCACACTTTACCATTGTGAGAAACTATAAGTATGGGCAGTTGTGGCACAAAACGGCGTTTGTGCTATAAAAATGCGTGAAGAATCAAGTGCCTTCCTTTTCCCCCTTTTTTCCTGGTTTTGCTCTGGAAGGAAGCATTGGACACTCCATCAATCTTTCTTCCCCTGTTTTTTTAGTTTTATTATTTTTATTACCTGGACCTCGCGTTTTTCCTGGAGGGGTTTGGCGTTCCAGGTATACAGTGATCAAAGGTGATCAGTAGTACCATTGCCTCCCGGTGTTTGGTCGTTCCTAGGTGGATGGGGGTCGGACATTCTTTCTCACCCCTCCTTGTTTTCCCTTCCATCGATCCCTCCCCTGGATCTTCCGACTATGGGACGGGCGATAATTATTGGTCAATGTGGGTTGGGTTTCGAAGAAATGAAACACACCATTGAGCACGGCTGGGCTATGTTTAATTTAGGACACTCGATTGACTGAGGGAGACACACGTATCATTATGCGGTCCAAACACATAACCCTCCCTCCCTCCTTTCTCACACAGGGTCAGAGTGTGGCGGTGAAATATGTAGAGCGAGACAACGAGTGTCGCTTAAAAATGCAGACACTGGGTTTTGTGTTGTGCGAATTATGTGGACTTACACCAAGAAACTACGCCTAATTTTCCTCAATTACATACATTCTATTGTTTGAGAAATTGTTTCCGTCAAATTACAGGTGTGGCGCCAAAAATGGTTCGTTTAGGTGTTTGTGAAATAAGTGTGGGAGTTAAACGACAGAAAGGCCGAAAGAATTTGTGGTCGAAAGTGCAAATTAAGTCTGTTTTAAGAAACAGGCGTAGGAGTAGGTTTGCGCCTAATTGTCCGTGGGCAGGTTTCTAGGGCGCTAAGGTACACCTGATGGAAGTTCCAGCGATTCCTTGGCCTTTGAACATTTCCTTACGAAAGTGTGTGAGTGACGGCCATAGCTTGACTCGTATTACGCAATTTAATAAAGAAATCGTAATTTTTTCCCTTTGGGCACAATAATTTGTTGCCATAGAGGTGCCACCTGATGTGATAAAAAGTTTTGTTTCAAACCCAGCCGTTTCGTACATATGTTCACGCAGAGGTGTAAATTAACTCAAAAAATGAGTTAATTTAAGATTCTTTAAAATTTAAAGTCTTTAAAATTCTTTCACATCGTCAACGCCATCTAATCTTTATAATAATATCGGAAGCCGGCTAAAAGGAAAGCCTAAAGGAAAACCACTTCTCCCCTCCTCGCGCCCGCATTGAAAATGCACTCTCCCACTCTACGTGCAGCCAAAAAGGAGCCAGGCATGATTGGTCGATCAATCTGACAAGTCGTCGGGAAAATCTCCCGGGAAAATGTACCGGGAAATGTATCCCGGGAAATGTGACTGGCTCCATGCATAGCACGGGCTTCCTCTAGTGTCAAAAAATTACACTTACTGTTTTTCTTTTGTAAACATGGTTTTCCATGTATGCTCTCATTTGTATAGGCGTATGATTTGAACACATGCAGACTATGCTTTGTCATTCGGAGAAATACACTTTTGCGTCAATTAAAAAATGAAATAAATATACACAAATAACGGTAAATTATACAAATGAAATAGGATATCAAGCCAAACAGCAAAAATTTTACACTAGAAATAGCGATAAAGGCGCTATGTCTGTGATCTCGGGACGAATTGGGTTGCAGGTTCGAATCCGGGTCATGCCACTCCGAAGAAACGTAAGTGCATAAAGGTGGCTTGTGTGGTACATTTTGGCTGTTTGGCTTGTTTTCCTATTTCCTTTGTATAATTTACACTGATTTGTGTATATTTATTTAGATTTTTAAGTGACACGAAATTTATATCTCTGGAGTGAAAAAGCGTAGCCTACATGTGTTCAACGCATAGGCCCACGCAAATGAGCGTATGCGTGGAAAACCGTGCCTACAAAAGGAAAAAATAGTATAAGAATTTGACATTACATTTGACATTGAGTTCGTTGGCTCGTATCTCAATGAAAAGTATCCAATTTTGCTCAGTTTATACTATTTTCTTTTTTCATGTATGAATTTTTCAGTTGGCTTATTGTGTTTTAACCCATAACAGCCTGAAAAAACTTTCAGACCCTATTTTTTTTATGGGTCGGTTTTCGGATTGGAACCGGCATTCTCTTGGTTTGGAGCCGACGACGCTGACCACTGGGCTGTGACTGCCCGCTTTGCTCGGTGTCCCCGGGGATCCCTCACAAAGCTCGCGCTGGGACTTAGTTTTTCGCTGTTATGCATTGAAGCCGTACGTTCGTATCTAGGCGGTTATGGGTTAACTCCTAAAATTGGTGAGGGCAATGTATCATTCGTCCTTTTTGTTGGGGGGGGGGGGCGTTTCAGAATGGCCAGGAACCGTAAAATAAGTGCAAATTGGCGGAAATACCCTTAAAAATGCTTCGTACAAGTCAGAGAGAAAGTCAAATCTTGCTGCTGGAACAAAAGGGTCTACACTTGATGCCTTTTACGGATAATTTCACTGCCTTAAGGCTTATCGATTTTATAAAAAGGGCCTTTTCCATCGGCGTGGGAGTCAGTTTCCAAATCGCCCCTTTATTCAAAGTCATAAAGCCGGTCTCGTACGACCCTTCTGGACAAGCGGAGGAGCACCCATAGCCCTTGGTCAGCCATCAGCTCAGCGACCTCTGACAGCTTTTCAGGCATTGATATCAGTCGGGGGGAACAGCTTAACCCTCGATGGTCGATTCTCCCTTAAGGAAAGGGTGGTGGGGAGAGGGGGGGGTGCTTTTGCTGTTTTATACCTCGTCGAAACCGTCGTCTTGTGCTTCTTCTTTGCTCGGCTAGCATCCGTCAGCTGTTGTGGACACCACTCTTCCTCCGGCGACCGCAGAACCCGAACGCTAGCAACGATCACTCACGGGTTCTTCGTCCCCCCAGCCTCAAATGGCGTCCTTCGTGTCACCGGCACACGGATCGATTGGCCGTAAAAGCATCTGCTCCTCCGCCTCCTACCGTGCAAATCTGTCCCCGTTCTTCCTCCTTCACCTCTACATCTCTCCATTCCGCATGTCGATTTCCGTCCCTCATCATGCCGCTGCCCCCACCCGTGGTTA